>MU182167.1:538880-550773 GCA_016904865.1 Pissodes strobi | reverse complement strand
TTCTTTAAGATAGTGACTGACGATAATGTCGCTGTAAGAGTCACAGAATCAATACAATCGATTCATAAAAAAATCCTATCAACAAAGCATGTCTTACATTAAGAACAAGTTTATTTTAATTTTCAAATTATGAAGAAAGATTTGCGAATTTATACTTTTGTCTAACCAGTAAACTGGTTAGCCATAGTTTTACATTGGCCACTTCTTCGCACTGAACAGTTCTCTTCCAACGTTATTTTTCATATTGGACTGCTCATTTTTAAAGTAGTTTGAATGTTATTATTAAATGTGTTGCAATGATTTCATTTTTGTCCAGTGTTAGAAATTTCTATTGTATTTCCCTTGATGATTTAATAAATTTGTAACATTGATTAATACTTCAAACTTGTGCTATTTTTTAGCTTATCCCTATTAATTTTATATTGTGATAAATGATCACATATTATAGTAACATATCAATTTTAGTGGGATTTTATGGTTAAATAGTGGAATAGCCTTGGCTGAATTTTGCTTTCAGTAACCTCCCACTTAATATTCTATTTGTGCATATGTGCGTGTTCACCAATATTTTTATTATTATCAATTTGCATATTTTTCGGCATTCGCACTTCCTCTATACGGGGAAATTCACTTAATCCCAGATGGGTTAAGCATCAGAGGGATTAAGCTCTTCTGGAATCCTTTCCGTGTTATGGAGTTCTTTGGGATGACACTTCTGATGTTTCGGAACTTGGAGGTTTACGATTAAGTTCCGAACAATTCTCGCGGTCGAAAGCTTTCGGAATGGACTTACAGAGATTTTTAGTCAGCCCTAACTTTTCGATATTTCTTTGTAGGCTTTTCGGCACAACTCCAGTTGATGAAACTATTATTGGCACTGTTTCCATGTGATTCAACTACCACTGCCACTTCACTCTGATCTTCAAGTCTTGGTATTTAGAAATCTTCTCAGCATTCTTTTCGAACAGATTTTGGGTATTGGGTACTGACACTTCCACAAAAGTTGACACCTTGAAGGATTTGTTTACGAGCGTGATATCTCGTTTAGTATGCATCATCGTCTGGTCAGTTAAAATTGTACGACCTCAGTAGAGTCCGAAGTCACAGCTTTCCAGAACTATTAGAAGTTTATATTTGTATTAAGGAACCCGATCCTGGTTGAGAAGTCCCAGAATGCTAGGTCCTGATGAATAATCTAGGCAACATTATGATGCCTATCCTTATACTCTGCTGCAGATCTTTGACGGTGTTATTTGAGGTAGATCCACCTGATTGCCAATAAAAAGCCTTCCGTTTCTATAGACAATTTTCCTGAGGCACACATCTGTCGACATGTTCCTGATTAGCCTCATTCGAATGCCTCCCATGAAGCCGCTTTTCTCACCTGCAACTTCTCTTCCCTCGTCGAGTGCTAAGGCTCGGGACATTCGCACTGGGACAGAAGTCGGAGAGTTGACTCATAGCGGCACATATAATCCTGTGGAGTTCTGACTCTTGAGTTTTCATTAAAAAGTAATTTCGCAAATTAGTGGTCTGATGATCTAACAGTTTGGCAATCTTCGTTAGTCCTCTTCCTCCGTCCTGTCGAGGAAGGGTTGTTCTTGCTACAGCAGCGCGCGGCGCTTTTAGGGTGGTGGGTTTGCGCCTTTATTAACAAGGTTCCTAATTTGCGCTGTAACTCCTGAATTTTGCTGTTCAGTTGCGGTTTTAACAGTGACACGGTTAACCCTCCTCTCGAATTCAGCTGTTATTTGCTTTTTCATCACCTTGATTAATCTTCCGTGATTGCTTCATTCCCAGATGTCTATAGGCTTCGTCCTTCCGCATCAATTCAAATGCCTCTCCACCCGCCGTACTGAACCCGTCCGCCTGCAGCTTTCCAGGCACTGTGCTAATGGTGCGACACATCAATTCCAAAATTGGATTCTTTTTGAGAAATCTTCAACAATTTGTAACATTTGATCCAGCTGTTTCTTCGTGGCTTCCATAGCTTTAGATCATCAATTATTATCAATTATCACTTACTCTATAGTGATTCAGTCTAAGTATCGTCCTTTGACGTTAAATACATATTTGATTCAGTTCAGCATGTCATATAGGGGGCTCAGAGCAAGACAACACCACAGCGGGCTCTGAAAGATTCTTCCCTTGAGTGAATTCTGGATCTGAAAACCAATTACGGTTTTATATATATTCTGGAATTCCTTTTTGTAGTCGATATAGACCACAAATAAATTTCTGTTATTCTTAGCCTGACACAGTACCTCTACATATATGAGAAATAAAATGTGGTTTCATTACGACGGGGTACCACCGCATTTTGCAGCTGATGTTAGAAGTTCTTAAATGAAACATAGGATCATTGGTGGATTCGTTGTAGAGGCCCGATAGGTGGCTACTCCGTTCTCCATACCTAAATTTCTTGGATCTGTGGATATATATAAAATAAATAGTGTATAAAACGTCATTTTAGGTTGCAAAGAATGGAGGAGGCATGTGCGAGGGAATTAGAATGTTTGTGCAGCAGTAAGATCTTGCAACGATTTTTAGTTTCTTTTTATAGTCATTCTGTTTCGAAAATTTTCGATATGTATCTAATAACCGCGGTGCTATTATCTATTTGGAAAAAATCGAGAAGTAGGGCGCTTAATAAAATTGTAATTATTTCCTAAACGAAGAAAAAATCGGAAAATTTTTGGAGATAAGTTTTGTTAAGAAATTAACATAGTATTTAATTGTAATGCAAAATGGCAAAAAGTTTAGTGGGGCACATTTTTTTATTAAAAATATGTTTTACCGTCTTCTCATGCACGTCCCTGGAGGAGCTGTCAGTCGTTTCATAGACAAAATTATACCTGATTTAAGTACTTCGCACAACGTAAATTTCGCCAAATTTCTGACGATATTTTGAAAATACTTTGAAAAATTGAAAATTTAACTACCGTATGTTTGAAATATAGCATCTATGTTCATTGTTCAGGGTGGCTCGAATTCGAGTCTATGTATGGGGAACTCGAGAGCCGTAAG
The DNA here is from genome assembly GCA_016904865.1 of Pissodes strobi. Lineage (NCBI taxonomy): Eukaryota > Metazoa > Arthropoda > Insecta > Coleoptera > Curculionidae > Pissodes > Pissodes strobi. The sequence goes on along the minus strand of MU182167.1, from coordinate 547,746 downwards.
AGTGTCAGTCAAAGTAGGGCAAAATTGCGCATTTAGGTGCCTAACAATATGTCGTTTAGTAAGTTTTAAAATTCCGGGTATTTCCGGAAATATTCGGAAAAAAAACCGAAATATTGAAAGATCGTTTTATTTTTTCCTGGGCTCATTTAAAAACGTATTTCAAATTGAATTGCACTTTTGCATTGCCACTTTTTCCGCTCTATCAAATGGTGATATCCAGTTTGGAATCCGACGTTTCGTCTTCAAGGGATCATCATTAACTTTCTTTTTTTAAATACGAAGTTTTTTTTATGGTTTTTCAGATGATGTAGCGTTATAAATATGAATGTTTTTCTTTTTTTTAATGTATTTTTTTTATTATTTATTTTTCTTTGGGGTGAAAAATAAATGAACCTGTTTATATAATTTTTCTATTTTTTATTTTTATTAAAAATAAAGGTTTTAGTTTTCCACTTAACACAAAAACAAATTAAAATATTTTTATAGAATGTAAAAATTCCAGTAACAAACTATTTAAAATTACGCCAAAGCAAAATAGGTAATTTGAAAAAAAATAAATAAAATTTAAAAAATAATAAAAAAAAATAAACACCTATTCATATTAAGAACACCAATTTCATCTGAAAACCCATAAAAAATTAATTTCGTATTTAAAAAAAGGAAGTTGATGATGGCTCCTTGAAGACGAAACGTCGAATTCCAAACTGGATACCACCGCTGGATAGAGCGGAAAAGTGGCAATGCAAAAGTGCAGCCCAATTTGAAATCCGTTGAAACGATTTTTCAATATTTCGGGTGTTTTTCCGGATATCTCCGGAAATACTCGGAATTTTAAAGCTTTCTAAACCGCATATTGTTAGGCACCTAAACGGGCAATTTTGCCTTAATTTGACCGACACAGTATCTCTTACGATTTACGAGTTCCCCATACATAGACTCGAATTCGAGCCACCCTCTTCATATGAATTTTTATTCGTTTTTATTTTGAGAATCATCATTTAAACGATGTCATGTTTTTGGAACATTATATACAGCTATAATTATAAGAATCTAATTATCTAAAAACACTCGTTCCAGAAAATTAATAAACACGTAGAAAATCCCGATTGACGTGAGAAGAGGCAGGTTTTTTGCAATATATTGTATTTAGAGTTTTAAGCGCTCCCTGATTAACATATACCAATATTTGGCGATATCATGAATTATCTCTCCTTTTACAATGAGATTATAAAACAGCTACGCTTCAATTCACCAAAAAAATAATTGTAAAATATCTAAAAGGCAATAATTAAAGTACAAACAATAACTTCATCGTAAATTTAAATTTTCACTACAACCACTAATTATTATTGTCCATCATTCAACACCATTGTCATTCTACTAATTATTTAGGTTAATTCGTAAATAGTTCCGAGTATAATGTTGTCCAATTAATTCTGGTCAATTCGCATCCGAAGAGTTGACGCCCATGTATCGCTCCAATTAGTTTGAAACCTCATATAGAACAAAGCTCTGATTGGATCTGAATAAATTTCGCAAATAGATGTTTTTTAGCTCGCCTCTAGACACTACTTATTTCCCCAGTTCTCCCATGAGCTAAAATATACCTTTGAACAGACACTCGCGTGTTGACTTATTGCTTTATTCATGTAAGACGGACCAGGTGAAAAAATAATTAGATAACAAAGTATTGAATTTTGAATATATATGTGATTTTCAGTTCCTAAAAGGGCCAGTTCTTGCAGTTGTCAAATCATATTTTTCCAAATCTGCTGGACGATCTAGAAAATGTATATAGTCTATCAAAACTTGAGTGTCAGTAACCCATTTTAATTTAAAAAATGAATGTGTTTATTTTTTAGGATTTAGAAGTTGAGGCAGTTTTATTAGACGAAGTTATCGACAACCCGGAAAAGCCTAGTAAAGATTATCTGATAAAATTAGAAATCAAGAGTCTTAGAGACACTAGACAACTTTTAGAAAAAGTCGGAATTAATGAAGCAGCTCAGTTTGTCGAAGATAATAGACACCCCAGACTTTGGTTGGCTATTTTTAAATTTTGATTGAAGCTATCATAAAATTTTATTTAGACCTCACTTGAATTAACATTTTCTTACTATAATTACCTGAAATTATTGTATTATACTATAATTTTTATCAGATATATTGCCAATATTTTATGCTTGTGAAGCTCTAAGAATATTTAGTATTTTTTAGGCGATTAGTAGCTGAGGCAGCACTAAAAGAAATGAATCTCAACATGGCAGATGCTTGTTTTGTAAGGGCTAAAGATTATTCCAAAGTTCAATTTGTTAAGAAATTGAGAGACATCAATAATGAAGCGATAAGAAAGGCTAGAGTTGCAACATATTTTAGAAATTTTGACGAGGCGGAGAAAATATATGTCGAGGCTGATAGAAGGTACTGTGAAATTCGCTCTTCTTGAATGTATTTATGTAGTAACACCCCGTATATAGTTAAAATAAAACTTTTTACATGGTACGTAAAAAAGCGTGCATTGTAGTGTATAACGTAGATAGGGTTTGAAAGCGCTGTTTGTATTTATTTATTATGTATTACGATATTGTAGAAAACGCTCATATTCCTTGTTACTTTTTTACGCTCCTCTGTATATAAAGCAAAGCTCTGGTTAAATGATTACTTTATTTAACCTTTTCTAAGTATTTTTTGCGGGTTTTTTAAATATTTTATTGCATACAAAAGAGTTTATACCAAGTATATCTTGTTCGTTGCATATTGCTTCGGCCTTAACCTTAAATATATTGTCACGGCTAGCAACCATCCGAATGTTTTTGTGCTACCCTATAGAACTAGCCTTGTCGCGTCTACGTTAATTCGTACTCGTCATCGCCGGCCGCGAAGATTCAGGAACTGTGGAATTCTTCCGATGCGTGCAGCCCTGGTCGAGAATAATATAGAGAGGCCTCGCGTCCTCCGGAGTATTCGCGATACATTTTTAGACTGGATATAAATAGCAGGCAGAACGTGTGTTGTAGTTAGTTAATCATTGAGTGTTGAATTGTAAAGAGCTATTAGTTGTAAAGTTATAAGAGTAGTTTAGTGTGTTTAATTGTATAAAGTGATAAAGAATAAAGAGAGTATTAGTTTAAAATAGAAAAAGTTGTAATTTCGTTCAGAACCCACGGGGAAAAAACATTTGGTGTCTAAAGTTGGATTGTGAAGGGACCGGACTTGTGAAGTATTCTTCGAGGCGAGGAGAGGGTACAAGTACGTCAACGAGACCGTTTTGATTGGTGGGTTGGGGTTCTGTGAACATTTTATAAGAGTCTATGGGCAATATATGGCAACAGACGGCGAAATACCGATAAGGATAGCAAATATTTCATCCAATTATATCAAGATCAATAAAGGAGATGTAATTGCCAGTTGCGAGTCGGTGCAGTGGGTAAGCAGTTGTGAAATACGGTCGGAAGTAACACCCTCACCATCACCATCACCAAAGGAAGTCCTAGAACATTTCCAAAGTCGTGGCATCATCTGTCTTCCGAAGAACTGAAGAAAGTTACACAATTTATCAAAGAGCAGAGGACAGCCTTTGAAAGGAAAACTAGCAATACTGGAGGAACGAACATTGTAAAACATAAAATCGACACTGAAAGTGCTCACCCCATTCGGAAGCATCCTCGGAGGTTACCAGTGACGAAGTAGCAAGAGGTTACCACATTAGTGGACAAAATGCTTGACGATGGGATTATTGAAGAGTCATCAAGTCCTAGTTACCAAGAAGGATGGGACTACCAGATTCTGTGTGGACTATAGAAAGCTCAGTGGCGTCACCAAGAAGGACAGCTATTCACTTCCCAGAATTGATGACACGTTGACGACACTAGCAGGTTCTCATTGGTTTTCAATACCCGATTTAAAGAGCGGCTACTGGCAACTAGGCATTGACGAACAAGATAAAGAAAATACTGCCTTTTCTACCGCAAGTGGTTTATTTCAGTTTAAAGTTATGCCCTTCGGACTGTGCAGTGCCTCCGCTACTTTTAAGCGTCTTATGGAAGTTGTTCTACGAGGCTGCACTTGGAAGACGACATGCCTGGTCTATCTTGATGATATAATGGTAATTGGAAAAAATTTCAAAGAGTACCTACAAAACCTGCATGAAGTTTTTACTAGAATCAAGAATGCTCAGTTCTTACTGAATCCATAGAAATGTTTTCTTTTTCAGCAAAAAGTTGAATTTCTCGAGCATGTCGTGTCATCAGAAGGAAACCAAGCCGACCAATGACAAATTACAGTAATCAAAGACTGGCCTCGTCCTCGCGAGAAATACGAAATGCGGAGTTTCCTTGGATTATGTACTTATTATAGGAGATTTTTCGAAGGATTTGCAAATATAGCTGCACCTCTACGTAAGCTCACTGAAGAACGAGCAAATTATAACTGTGATTTTGCGTTCAGGAAATTAAAAGCGGTTCTGTATTCTAGTCCAATATTGGGATATCCGGAACAAAAGGTCAGATTTGTATTGGACACAGACGCAAGCAACACCGGTATCGGAGTGGTTTTATCTCAAGTACAAGCAGGAGAAGAACGAGTTATCGAATACTACAGTCGAAGACTTTCGAAACCTGACCGTAACTACTGTGTAACCCGAAAAGAGCTTTTGGCAACAGTACAGTCTGTTGAGCATTTCCATCAATATCTGTATGGACAAGAATTTCTAATAAGGACTGATCATGCAGCACTTAAATGAAATGGCTTTTGGATATGAAACAGTCTGAAGGACAGGTGGCTTGAAAAGTTACAACAATATAATTTTAAGGTTAAGCACAGGGCAGGGAGATTGCATAATTTTGCACATGCTTTATCCAGAGAACATGCGAGGATAATAATTGTTAGCATTGCCAAAGAATCGATCAACGAGAAGGAATTACTCTCATTAGCCAAATGAAGTTTCAGGTTGATCAGCAGTGGACCACAGAGCAACTTAAAAACGATCAGCTTGAGGATAGTGAAATAGCACTATTACTAAAAGCTAAAGAAGAACATCAACCAAGACCAAGCTGGAGAGAGATTTCAACTAAAGGATTTACCTTTAAAACTCTGTGGGCTCAGTGGAACTTCCTGGTACTGGAAAATGGACTTCTTAGACGAGCAGGGGAAAGCGCCGATGGAAAAGTAGTGAAGACACAGTTAGTGGAAAGTCTGGTGCTCATCTCGGAGTGAACAAACGGTTGACATGATCCGCGACAGATTTTACTGCCAGGATGCGAAATCATGGTGTCGGCAGTGTTCAACCTGTGTCGCAAGTCAAGGACCCAAAGCAAGATCTAGGGGAAAAATGACAGTACAATGTGGGCTTACCGTTTGAACGTATCGCCATTGACGTAGCTGGTCTTTTCCCCGAAACAAATAATAGTAACAAGTCATTTTAGTGGCAATTGACTACTTCAGTAAATGGCCTGAAGTATTTGCGATCCCAAATCAAGAAGCTGTTACCATAGCAGAGGTCCTGGTGAATAATCTATTCAGTAGATTTGGTGTTCCGTTAGAGCTGCACTCAGATCAAGGACGCAACTTCGAATCCAGGGTTTTCCAGAAAGTCTGTTATTTACTCAACATCCATAAAACACGGACTACAGCCTTACAACCACAATCAGACGGCATGGTTGAGAGGTTTAACACCATTGAACATTTGTCAAAGGTCGTAGATGAACATTAGAAAGATTGGGACCAACACATACCACTATTTTTGATGACATATAGATCAGCAGTAATGATGGGCGGCACATACCCAATTAGTTTATTAGCCAAATTATTTGACTTTAGAATTTCATTTTAGTACTAAATAATATTGATATTATAACTGATTAATAGCTATATTGTTTGTTATGATTTGATTTATTCCTCATTTATTTTTTCTGGAAGAATGTAAATCATAATCTTACACTGTTTCAATTTTTAATAACTTCTCCTTTTTAGTTTTAGCGGTATTCATTCATTTACTACTTTAATTTTTTATCGGTAAACTTTTATAGATTCCTGATAAAGCGGACTGTGAATTTAACTTTTACTAATATATTTTTCAAATCTATGTTCAAATGTTACACAATGATTTTGAGTTTTGTCGACGGGTAATGATATCAATTTTAAGCGATTTGGCATTAAATCTACGCCAAACACTAGGCGATTGGTTCAGAGTCATCCAGATTCTAAAAAACGGAGTTACAGCACCGGACTATCTCTTGAAAACAGCCTATAACTCTACTGCAGACTACTTCTATCACTTCAACAACTGGTAATACTCTTTAATTTTTTTTACAAAAAGTTTCTGATCCTTAACCATCATTTTCAGGGCATCTGCGATAGAATATTATGAGTTAGCAAAAAACACTGCTAAAATCATAGACTGCTACTACCATTTAGAAGACTGGAAAAATTTAGAAATGATGATAGAGCAGCTTCCAGAGGGTGATCCTCTATTGGAAAAAATTGGCGACATGTTCGCTTCAAATGCTGTTCACATGGAAGCAGTGAAAGCATATATCAAAGTAAATATCATCAATTATATGAAACTAAAAATTAAATTCCAACTTTGCGGGTAGTTTTGAAATTGCATTGCTTAGATCTGTGTAAATAAGTATATACACTGAGTCTAAAAAGTCCCGGGCCCGCAAACTAATTCGAAAATAAGTCCAAATACCGAAAAAAAGTTATACAACATTTTTAGGCACATACAAGGCACGTCATGAAATCGCGGCAGGTGCACTTTTTTTCTATATGGAAAGCCCCAATTTTATTAAATTTTTGAGTTTTTCTATTAATTCTAAACATTCATGAAAAACGTCCTATACCTCGATTTAACTGATTTGGAGATATTAAAGATTGCAAATTATTAGGAAAATTTTCAGATCTCCAAATTATTGTAGTAATATGGCAAAACATCGACGTGTTTGAGCCCAAATTTGTTGAATTTGCTTGAATCTACAATTTGAATACACTCTAGAATATCATAGCAGATTTGGGTCTACCTGCACGCCATCCATCCGAAATGTGGCAGTAAACAGTTCCCTAATTTTTTACTGGACCTTTGAATATCTCTAAAACCTCTCATTACAGCAATAATAATGCATTCATTTCGCTTAAAAACATTTTGTTTAGTTAGTAGCTAATATACAACGTCAAAATCTAACTGAAGTTTGAACAAGTTTTAAATAAAAATGTCACATTTGGAATGTCATTAGAATCATGGTATAGGTAAGATTTTCAATCGTTAAAGAACGTATATGATATATTTCATAAAAATGTCATAGAATTCAAAGATGCAATACAAATTGCGGCGCTCAATATACTTTGTGTCTTCCATAATGTTGCAAAAATTGAGATCGTATTGATCTCTACAAACTTTATAGGACCTACAAGAACAGGTTTTACTGTATAGTTAAAAATATGATTCAATTGAATTTGAATTCAAATGCATGTATTCATATTATCGATAAAAAGTTTACATTCGTCATCTTGTAGAAAATGCCTATTGTAAAGTAAAAATTAAACAAAATAAGTGAAATAGAACCAAAAAAATAATATTTTCAATAGAAAAATTATTCAATGTTAAATTTAGAACCCGTAAATTGACGCCCGTTCTAGGAAGCCGGCGTCCATCCGTATATGAGAGAAATATAAGTACATTTGCAAAGAGTGGATAATTAATCGTGGTACGTATTTACTTCACCGTCTTGTGTAATAGTGTTTAATGTTTTTGCATACCTATTATATTTATCGAGAAAGTAAAATAATAGCAGGCAATTATTTTCTTTGGTACATTTAACTAAGTTATTGCAGGAGCTATAAATAAACTATATCACTAATGCGTAATGAATTAATTTGGACGGAGTAAAAATATTTATAAACTCCGATATAAAGCCTAAATTGTAAACATTTAATCACCAAAAGAATGATGCTTCGAGTAATGCTTCTAAATCAACTTTTACTTGTTTTCCATGTTTTCCAGTTTTTTTTTCAAAGCAAAAATTATTTAACCAGTCTACTTATTCTATAATTAAAAGAGAAATTGATTTAGGAACATTATCTAGCTATTATTTTAACTATACGTAAAGCCCGATTTAAAAAAATAATTTTTATGAGCAAACTATTTTGATATATCAAATATTTTTGAACGAATTTACTGGGGCGATCCAAAACAAAAAACTTTATAAGAAGGTTTTTATTTGTATTATTATGGTATTCATTTGGTTGGTTTTAAAATATGTTTCTCGTATTTATTTTAAGTATTTCTGATGACTCAAGTTTCAAATTTCTGTTCACTAGGGTCTTTCCGAGTAGCAAAAACGTTTAGATTTCAAAAAATACTTTTGCTCCTAGTATAATTTTTTCATTTTGTCCTGTGAACACTACACCTTAGTTGGGAACTGCAGAAGTCCAATCACAGTCTATTTTCTTGGAAACGTCTTCAGAGACGTTCAGGCCTGATCATACATTTTAAAACGTTCGCCTCGCCGTATTACACATTTTATACAGTTTTCATAACTCGTTCACCAGCCAGGTAAGAAGTTTCACTTAAAGAAAAAGTTAGTGTGCTGATGGTCCACACACCAGAAGTGAAACTTCATTCGCACAAAACAGAATAATATTTTTATTTTATGCAAATTCACTAACACGAATTGTAGAATATATTATACATGAAACCCCGATTATTTCAACGATAGATTCTTCTCAGAGAAAGTTAGGCGAGTTCGGCGCGGATGTCGGGAAGAACGAACATAAAAGATTGTTACACCATGCCTGGTTTGAATTGTTGGTGGGTATCCAAATTCCATTTCGCCATTCTCCCTCTCTACTTTCGTTACCCTTCGCCGTA
>MU182167.1:512526-528408 GCA_016904865.1 Pissodes strobi | reverse complement strand
AATTATTACGCAAGCATTTCAATAAATGTGGCGGGTCAAAAAGAAAACAAATTTTTTCTCCATTGAAAGTGATAGAAGGTTCATCAACAGTAACTAAAAGTATTTTTCTTAACCTAACATTATTTGACCCCAAGTCGCAAACTACTGATTTTATAATAAAACCAGTTTCCTGCACTTTTTTAATAATATCAAAAAATATTTCTTTAAAATTATCAGCACTCAGTGCTTCTTTACTTAAGAAATATCCAAGAACTTGCTTAAAGTTTACATACAAACCCTTCATCATAATAACCATAGCGTGATTACATAGTTTCATTGAATTTGGTCGCTGATCACCGTAATCTTCAAAACCTTCAAACATATCCCTACGAGCATCATAATTCAAATTTTCCTGCAATGACATTTCATCAAAAACAATTGAAACAACTCTTTCCTCATGCAAGAGTTTTTTAGCCTTAAGTTTTAATAAGCCCAATACTGATTCATTTAAACCACAACCAACTTGCAAATTATTTAACCAAGATCGTAGAGAGCTTAAACTTGGAAGAGAAAAGAACTTCTGTAGTAACACATAAGATTTTGTTGAACAATAATACAGAGCCAATGCAAATTACTTATCTCTAATTTCGTACCTTCTGCCCATTTTGTGTTTGTTCATTTGCTGATATTGGCAATTAATAAATTGTTTACATACTGCAGACATTCCATCGTTTGAATTAGGGCTTCTGTTTTTTTTGTTTGTCTTTTTAAGCTGTAAGATTCTTTGCTTGAGTATGCTGTTCTGCTTCCTGTATTTGCAAATTAAACTACATTGGTTTTTTAACCGGTTTCTCTGCTTTTTTAAAACTGATTTCAGGTTAGACATTTCTTCCTTTAAAGTTATAATTTCTTTTAAATCTGGTTTTAAATTGCTTGAAGCTACATTTTCATCAATCAAATGCTCTTCAGATTTCATTTTCTTCGGACTAAAAAAGAAATAATTGCTAAAAATGTTGTTAAATTACAATCTAACAAAGCGTGACATATTTGGGCTCCAAGGAAACCATCTCTCTGGCTTTTCTTTTCAATTTGTTGGCCACATTATGCAAATGTAGTGTTGGCACTGACCCAGGAAACAAACTATAAAATTAGGAAGATTAGTACTTTCAAAATTTAAAAAATACCATATAAAAATAACATACCCTTGACTGAACTGATTCTTGTTTCTAAAACACTGACTTTCAAAATGATCAGAACATAAAACATATGTCTTATAAAAGTAATCGGGTCCTTTTGTTTTTAACAATTCATCTAGATCCAGTCGCTTGCAAGCTGTGATCCATTTCTTTAAACTAAAATTTAATTCGTAGTCAATATAATATAAATCAATCGCAATAATTGCATTAAAAACATAAATAAATATAAAATAGCGGAGATTTTGCGCGATTTGATGAGTTCTAATTCTACTTACACGTCAATGTTCTTGGGCATTCTGAAAAATGATTTCACTTGACTTTACTGTTTGTAATTATTACAGCCATAAACTGCGCATACCGAACCAAGTTTATAATGCAATATTTTGTCCATATTTTATAATAATATATAAAACACACATATAAAGAATACACAAATTAATTGAACTTAAAATAATCCGTGTTGACCACCATGAACTTCATACGTCGCTTGTGTAGTTTTCAACTCCTGCCGCCCGGCGCTACCGTCGATACGGCGGCCAAATATCGTAACGAGCTGCACGTATTAACCTTTTGAGAGTATTTGGTACAACCTAATCATAATAGACCATCTTAAAAAAAATAAATCCATAACGCGCAACCTTGTTGCAATTTCTCTCATTTCGTACTCTGCAACACAAAGAACATTTTAAATACACAGCTCCCAATATTTACAATTTAATGCCAGCAATATTTAAAATAAAGAAAAACAATAAAATCAAAATAATGAACTGCGAACTGGCTTAAAAATTATGTAACGTTGTAATTGTACCTGAATATTATATCGCAATTTTCTCTGTGTATCCGTTAAATTGTGGTATCGATTATCACATTACTAACGAGTGGATTTCAGTACTCCGACCCGTTTCACAGCAAGCGCCTTCCGAAGATGCGCATGAAAATAGGATATATCGAGGGAAGTTAAAATTAACGGGTCTTCTCATTTGGACTTCCGTCCATGAAGGTACCTAATGGCAATTAAGTTTTCAACTGCTGGTTGATGATTGCTAGATAGCATTTTTTTTGTTAATATTACAAAGCGTAGCAACGCGTATCTTTTGTTAGAGTACCGGCTATGCTGTTGTGAGAGCGGTGTGATAACCGTTTTACTTTAAAAGGTAGGTTCGACCACTGCCCATTTGCTTGGGACCTTCCTTATCTAGCCCAGCGGTCTTCTCCAGCTTGGACCAGACAGAGAGTTTAGTGTAGCCTGGTTATCCCGACTAGTACTTTTGCCTAGGTCTTCCAATTGCCGAGGACAAAACACATCGTCAAGTCTGGTAGGATCAATCTCAATTAATAATACTCAGCACGGCTAATATGTTGAGCTTTGTTCTTGATTTATCGTGTTACTACCTTTAATTTTTCAAGTGAAAAGACTAAATTTAATCTACCGAGAAGCACCTACTGGAAATATTACTTCCAGAGATACTGAGTTTTAGTTCGCTGAACTTATTTAGTGATTTTAATAAGAGACAGTCTTCTAATATACTGTAATTCTTTTACCGTTTCCTCTCTTGGTATTATCTAAATTTATATGGTACAATTAGGGCGGTTATGCCATTTATATTAAGTTAATTATATCTATCTGTAAAACCCATGGCAGAAACTTAATTTAACTTATCTTATTATTGAACGTTTCGCTTTGATATCGGTCAATTGAGCTCAAGTTTCATTACTTGGTGCGGCTATATTTATTTCTATAAATTTTCTTAGTAAACCCCTTTTAGTTTAGCATTTTGAAGACATTTTAGAAGTCTTCTATATTCCAGCTGCCAAGGGAATAAGCTAAGCGTAGTTTAGTGGATATTTATTCCCTAATTTTAACATATAGATTGTGACATATTTAAGCACTGGATAATATTAAAATATTCTTTTAACGATATCTCCCTCTCTTTAATTAGCATCGAGGTAATTTATTGAGATTTTTATATAGTAATTAGTAATGTTAACTTATTGATCAGAGACTTGTTAAAGTACCCCAACTAGCTGCTACTTTTTGATTTGAAGTTTAACCGCAGTGCGTACCTAAATCGTTTAATTGATACTTGATTATTGTAATTTCTAGTGTTAAGTGTCAAGATGAAACTTAATTAACATATCAATTAATATAAATGTAATTTCAACATTAATTACCACCTGTGGCATATATAGGTCAGCTTAAGTGACATTCGATACATTTTTTTTAGCATAACATTAACCATCAGTAATCATAAAATCTTCTAAATTTTAAGAATGTAGAATTGTTCTATCCAAGTAGTATTTTTTTAAATAAACTGATGGTTGTTTGTATTTGGAGTTGTGTTTATTTTGGAAAGTGTGTTTAAGCTATAATTCAACCTTCATTTTAATTTTTTGACGCTTTTTCACAGGGTATTTTTTCTAAATTTTATTATCCGATTTTCAGAGAGATAAAATTTCTAATTAAATTTCCTGCAGTAAAAATTTAGTGGCGCCCGCTCTAACTGCCATAAACTTTAACCCACGCCTTTAAAAAGAATGAAACCACAAACGGCGGAGTGAGTTTGGGATATGGACCAGCTGAAAGCGCAATTGGCGAATAAGGCTGGTTATAATGTTCAGTCCTAATTTGTGTTAAACTAGAAAAACGTCATATTAAACTCTCTTAGATTCTTTATCAAAGCATAACTCCTTATTTAGGAGGTATTGATCAAAGTAATGTTCGATTCTTTTAGAAACGCAGTATTTTATTTTTGTATAAATTCGATTTTGTTGACATAGTGACGAATCGAATGCCACGGTTAATGTGATTTTAGTGTTCTGCTAATGATTAACAAATAGATGCAAGCATTCTTTAAGAGTGTTTTTTCAGCTCGCAGAAATAGAAGCCAAAAAGTCCAACAAAAATCTCCTGAAAATTAAGAAGTATTATGTGTACGCTGCACATTTGGTCGAAAAACATAAGAGTTCACCTCAGTCAGGTATATACATATTATTACTTATTAGTTTATTGTTACAGGTTTAAACCCCGCTTTTGATGTGCGTCTTGTGTGCTTGGGGCTCTCTGTTTCTGGTTATCCATGTTATTCTAGAATGCGTTTGCAACGATTCTGAAAATCCATAATTTTGTTAAATGAATAATGAATGCACGCAACTACTCTCAGAAAATATGAAGCCGTTCACATTCTTTTTCCTCATTCATTTTAAGAGCAGTTTATTCTATTATATGAATGAAGAACTTGTATATTGCTAATTTTCTGTACACATTTTTAGGTGATATTCAAAACTACGACCCTCTCCTTTACGAAAATGCCTGGAAGGGTGCAGAGGCGTATCACTATTTCATTTTGGCTCAGCATCAGTTGTACAATGGAAAAATACATGATGCCCTCTGTATCTCCTACAAACTGCAAGACTACACAGATTTTATTCCTGAAATGGATATTTACTCACTTTTGTCCCTGACAGCGTGTCTTGATAGATCTTTTGCTATTTGCTCTAAGGCACTAATGAAACTAAAATCATTAGAAAATGTAAGTTCTGAAATTGAACTTTTTAAAAAAAGCCTGATTTTATGGTTATGGTTTGTGAAAAACGCATATGTAGCGAGAGTGTAGTGAAACTTAAGAAATATATACATTTCTACTAAAATAGGGTAATAAGCTGCACCAATGTTTGGATGGTGACTGTAAAAGTATGACACCTAAAATCGTGAAGTGTTTTAACATTTTTTGTTATGGGATATTCTTATAACAACGTAATTGACTTTTAACGATTTTAATTTACGAGGCATTATTGTTGGGCCATTTGTCTTATTTTTGAGGTTTTATAATCTTTTAACAGATGGTGCCTTTAGATCTACCAATTAAATCAAAATCAAAACATGACATGACTTATGACGTATCTATTTGATTTGAGACTAAGAAAGAAATCGAGGTATGAACGGGTTAATTTAAGCAGGCATGGGTTGTATAACTTTTTGAGAATAGAAAATTATTGACATACTTTTAAACTCTATAGTTATTTATTATATGACTCAATTTTAGGTAATCCCCTCAGATCAAGCACAATACAGCAAACTGGCTTGGGATATTTTTAGACAGAATGAACCCGTAAATATACAGAAAAAACTGATAAAATGCGATAACTGTGAAGCAAACGTTCAAGATTGGTAAGCAAATTTACACATTATGGCTAATCTCCTAGTCCTAAGATCTGTTATCAAATGTATCATAAATTTAATTACAACACTGGCTTCCTTACATTGATAATTCCTAGTTTTGATTATCAATTTTGTGTTTACATTTTTTTATTTTATTTTGATAAGGTATATTTTTAGATCTGGTGAAATACTTAAATATTGGTTTTTAATATATGTTAAGTAAATTTGAATTGAATTTCGATACTAAATGCTTATTGTTTCTGGGTTAAATCACAGATATCATTTATACAATTTTTTTTTACAGGAATACAGCCTGTACTAACTGCAAAGTACATTTTCCAACGTGTATAGCAACTGGTTTGTCTATAGTCGGAGCGCCCATTTGGTCCTGCAAAGGCTGCAAGCATCCAGCACTTCAAAGAAAAATGGAATTATTGAACTCCTGTCCTTTATGCCATGCTAAATATGATAGGTCATAATTGGAAATCTGGAGAAAACCCTGGTTTCTTGTTAGCAAGATTGTTGCAAATATTTTAACGTGTTTTCAGGAACGTGTCGGGCAAGTCGAAAAGAAAGCGATTTGGATTTTTTTTGCTTGTGCTGCACAGTTTACAAAAATACTTATTTCTGGCTAGAAGAATACCTACTAAATAATTGCCTTTTACGCAACTTCAATCTTTAATGAACATGCTCGCAAATCAATTTTGATTTGTCAAATTCAAAACGAGATGTTGCCACAATATGATACGATTATAAATGACGAAATAGAAGAATCGCTACTTGCACTAGAGTGCTGAAATAATTCTACTGATGAAGGTGTCATACATTTACTTAAATGTCTGAACACTCGATAACAAACTAGATATTGTGTATCATCACTAGTAGCTTAAATTTTGGTTTTTAATATAGAAATATGTTAGGTAAATTTGAATTGATTTTCAATACTAAATGGCTGTTGTTTCTGGGTTTATTACTATGTAAAATCATGGACGTCATTTATGAACAAATTGATCAAGCGTCTGAAGTGGGGCCCTTGATTTTGGATTTAAAGCAAATAAATAACTTAATCTGAGTTGTTCTAGGCAAATAGCTTTCAATATTTTAAGCAATGTTAAAAAAATTAATCACTTTAATTAACGAGCGATTGTATTTATTTTTTACAAGAATACAGCGTGCACTAACTGCAACGTACATTTTCAACATGTATAGCAAATGGTATGTCTATACTGGGCACTTCCATTTGATCTTACGAAGCCTGCAAGCATTCAGCGCTTCAAAGAAAATGGAATTATTGAACTCCTGCCCATTACGTCATGCTAATAATTGGTAATTTCATTGGAGATTGGGAGAAAATCTGGCTTTCTATCAATATTGTTTGAAATATTTTAACTTACCCGCCGGGCAAGTCGAAAAGAAAGCGATTTCGATTTTTTTTTCCTCTTGCTCAACAGCTCCAGACATTTTATAAAGCTTTATTTCTGACTAGAAGACCTGGAGTTTCTCTACCTACCAAATAAATAAACGACGTTTACGACCACTTAAATCTATAATAAATACGAGCCCTTCATTTTGAATCAATTTTGATTTTTTCAGATTGCAAACACTTTTACTGTTCTAAATGTTGTAGTTATATACATAGTTAGCATTTTCATTTTAGACATTTTTCAACATGTATAGCAAATGGTCTATAGTGGGAACTTTCATTTGGTCTTACAAACCTCCTCTCTTTTGAAATTGGATGGTTTGTTCTTGAAACGTAAAGCCTCTTTTAGGTATTTCAACGAAGCTGAGGCGCATTAAATTGGACTTTGTGCCAGTTTACAGCCTGGGACCTGGATCGAAGCGGTCCTATCCATTAAAGATTTCCAAGTGGTGTAAAAGGCAATTAGTTAGTACAGTAGGATGAATTCGCCACAGCAATATAGAACACATCTACAATAGATCAGCATTTTTTCCAGAAGATATATCAGGGAAAGTACTGCGACAATATGATACATTGTAAATTATGAACTAGAAGAATCGTTACTTGCACTAGAGCGCTGATTCAACTGCACTTACTTCTTCTGAATAGTTGCTTTATTCTCTAATAGGAAGCATAACAAAGGATTATTTGAACAGTGTTTGTGAGAACAACTCAAAACTTCAAAAGGCTAAACATTCGGTACTGTGTACTGAATAGAATTTTTGTGGAAGTTGGAAACCATGACAGTACTTTTTACGTCGAAGTGATTTATCTCTATTAAATATTGAGAGATCAAATACTTTTAATCCCGATGTACAAGTAAAAACTCAAAAATCTTAAGGAATCGTTACTAAAATATAAAATAAATTTTAAAATATTTACTATCACCAAGCCGATTTCTAAATGCCTGCATCTCTTGAAAAATACCAGTTCAACCCCAATCCATCCAGATAATTGTTGAAATAAAAACAATTTTCAGAAGAAATACCCTTTGGTGATCCCATTGGAATACATAAAGTCGTTTTGACAAGGTGGTGGAAAGTTTTAAAAAACTATTTTTATCAAAATAAAGAACTTTATTTAGGCTTGGCGTGTTTCTATTAAAGCTGGAAAAAAACCCCACAAAAATTTGGCTATTCAGTGCAAGTGTTACAGTTCAATTTCGCAAATGCTTGGTAAAGGTTTAAAAATTTTATCGTCAATGAATGTTCAGCCAGTCGATTTGGAAATAAAGACGATGATTTAGTAGACGAGATCGCCAGCCGGACTTATTATGCTTTCCTATGGCATCACCACCAATGCGGGCTATATTCAAAAGTAGCAAACATTATGCGTCCATTTAGTGCGTAATTCTTTGATTTCTAGATTTAAAAAAAAGTAAATACAAAAGTCTCATAGTTTTCAAAGGTGCATATTTTAAAATTATTTTGAACTAAACAGGGTGTTTCAAAAAACAGGGGCAACATAAAATTAACTTTTTTTACCTAGAATTGGTTGCCCTTATTGATGTCTATTCGACCCTAGAATAATATTTTAATTGATTGCGGCGTTGTCAACTTGTTTCAAGGCTCGTAAAAAAAACGTAATTAATTATAGGGTCCTATAAACACAATTAAAATATTGTTGATATTTGTTTATATGCAGGGTGATCAAATTTTAGCTCACCATTTTAAGAAGTTTATGTAAAATTTTCTCGTTTGAAAAATGAAGTCTGTAGTAAGACTCCAACCAACCAAAATTTTTTATAGTTCATTGCAGCGTTGCCAAATTGTGATATGTTTCCTAAAATATTGTACGGATTTTTGCATGATTTTCAATAATTTTAAACTTGAATTTAAAATTAATACCCGGTATGTTTTGAAAATATTGAATTGTCTTTCAAGTTCCTCATTGATTCTAATATTTTATTATTTACGTTAGGTAGTGCAAAAATAGTATATTTTTCATATTAGACGAATAATAAATATCCCTTTTGAAAATCAATTGGATTACAAGAAATACGTCCAATTCATCCCTGGTTACCATGGCCATGAAAAACAAGCAAAAAAGGTTAATGTCGCTTGACGTTTAGTTTAGAAATTTAGTTGAATCATTTGCGGCGTTATCTAAAATGAATTATTGTCAAGTGTATAGTGCATAGTGTATATTTTATGAGAAACGCATGGTGATTGTCTGTTCCCCACCCGAATATACGTTAAAAAAAATTCAGAAAGAATGCATCAGGAGAGATATTTTCAAAGATTAAAAGAGAGGCTTGAACGCACTGGAAGTGTTAAAAAATAACTAGAAGAAAGAGTGTGTATTAACAGAGGAAAACGAGCTTGCAATCGCTTTGCCCGTAACGGAACATCAAACATTGAGTATTCTACACATAGGAAAAATGTTTAATATTACTAAATCATCAGTCAAATTCACTCGTATCACTGCGCGTATAATTCACATTCGTCATCGGGTTCATCACGTTCTTGCGGAAGTTACACAAAGTATGTGGTGACAGTCAGCACCTGCACATTTCCATTCAGAAGTGCAAGCTCTTGAACAAGATTTTACCGCAAAAATTAGGGGTCGAGGAGGACCAGTAGCCCTGGCCTGCAAGATTTCCTGATTTGACCAGCATGGTGTAGTTTTTATGGAGTCATGTAAAATCACTGTAATATTGCTGCCTTTTTTGACATATTTGGACGACATTGAATACGCAACCAATTTGTACAAGAATAAGGCTCAATATTTTTTAATAAATTTGTAGAATGTGCTATAGTGTTTTAGTTACTGTTAAGCGCGGATATTAATTCGCCCCTTTCAAAACTTACATTTTTTTGCTAATCAATAAAACGATAACAAATTATTGTATTGAGAATTACATAAGTTTACATTAAAACCATGACGTTAAATAAAAATTCAATAATGCAATATTAGCCATATTTAATTCAGCAATATATAATAATGTATAAAAACGCAATACAGTTTTAGGCAAAAGAACATTATACTGTCATGAAAAATCTTATTATTCAATTAATTATAATCTATTTGAATCGTTCAATGAAATCCAATGACACTATATATTTGAAACAATACTAGAGCAATATAATTTTCCAAATATATGCTTTCATTTGCATCAATTATCACTGAATAGAGCATAACTTTGAATTAATTGGTGTGTTTTTGAGAACGAAATTTTTTATCTGTGTACAAGATGGAAAAAAATCACAACTTGGCATCGCCGCAAATAATTACGAAAATATTTTAGGGGTTGGTTGGAGTCATACTGGGACTTCATTTTTCGTTGAAACGAATAGTGTGTTATTAAAAAAAAAACGAGGAAATTGTACCTAAACTTTATAAAATTGTGAGGTCAAATTTGAGCACACTGTACATAAACAAATCTCGCCAATCTTATAAGTTTACAACGCCGTAATCAATTAAAATAATATTCTAGAGTCAAATAGACATCAAATAGGGGAACCAATTCTAGGTTAAAAAACAAAGTATCTATTTAAAAAAGTTAAAGTTAGGTTGCTCCTGTTTTGAGAAACACCCTGAATAATTTTAAAATATCTACTTTTGAAAACCATGAAACTTTTGTAAGGTACTTTAAAATCTTACAACTAACGATATATCCAAAAATTGCACACTAAATGGACACCCTGTAACACAATTTATATAGTGGAAGCTATACATTCACTGACACTTGTCGACAGTGCCAATCTAACAGGTTCCCTGCTGCAAGGGTAAAATGTTTAAAAAAAAACAACTAATGCGTTAGTGATACAATAATAATTTAGACAATGACTTGAACTTGATAAATTAGTGTTATGCACTAATTAATTAAATTAGTGCATAACATGCATTAAAAGATATTCTTAGAAGTTTAGAGTAATATGCAAATTATATTTATAGAGTTTAAGTTGTTCTAAGTAATCTTGGTTCGGCTAAATCCTTAAATTAGATAACTGTTTTATTAAAATAAAAATTTTATGATATGCCATTATACAAAGAATCTTTAGTTATGTCAGTGTAGAACACTGCAAGATCGATCTAATACTTAAAAATAGGCAAATAACATGGAGTGCTGAGCTAAATAGTCTGCAAGTGCACTTAAAGTAACCAGTATTAAGTATAATCTACTTTCAGATTTAAGTACTAGTATGTCTCAAAAGTACTTTAGGTATTCATATACTTAACATAAAGAAAATGCAGTATATGTAATGTTCTGTTTTTCAAATGGAACATGTACATTATATATTATTAATACACATTTTTGGATTCTAATTTTATATATAATATTCTATGCCTACCTGTAACTGTTTCCAAAATACTGATTTGAAAACTGAAATTTTTGTTAATTTTGACAAGCTGTAGAATCTAAACGGCTTAGGTTGCACTTTCCTATGTTACATTTTCATAATCTGTCGTCTGGCATCAACAGCCAGTTTTGTTGGAAGTATAAACTTTCTAGTTTTTGGGTAATCCCATTTCTGCCTGCAGTAAGTGTCCTATCACTAATTTAAAGATAAGAAAATAATCTAATATTTTCAAACTTGTTCCAAATATTTATATTTATTTAAAAAAAATTAAGTTAACATGTAAATATGGCCCAAACATTTTAATCTGACCTGTATGTCATACCACAGCCGACTTCAAGTCCCAGCCGCGAAGTAGAAACAACGGCAGCGCTGGACGAAGATACGCTAGTCACGTGACATTTGGCACGTCTAGTATGTAAACTTGAGGGAAACATGTTGTTTATTTTCGGTTCTCCTAATTAAATTGCATTTTTATCGGGTTTTCATTGATATTTTACAACAACCTTGTGTGAAATAATCGCAAATAACCTCTACGAAGTTTTAGTTACTATAAAAATGCTAAATCAAATGAAGCGGTGTGGCCAGTCACGGTCGTTTAACGTTACTCTAAAGGCGGCAAATAATATTTTTGATGATTTTACTTTTTTTTTGCAGCTCTAGCTGGTGAACTAATGTGGACATTCTGTGTCTAGTCCATTTATTGATAGTGTTGTTTATTTTAGCTTATAGTCGATTTGTCAGCTGAGATATATGTATATCTAAGGACATGCCGCTCACAAAATAATAAAAAAAATCATTTGCATTCCTTTAGTGACTGAAAGTAAGGGACATTTCATCCAAAATGAGTATTTCGACTATCTGCAACGTGTTTAATTAATAAAGGGGTGTCCTTTGATATGAGTGTTATTTAAATTTCGTTGTCCGTTTCATAGAACAAACTATGGCCTTAACAGCCCCATGTCCAGAATGCAAAAGCGTTTTAATGATAATTGTGATATCTTGCATTTGTCTGCATCCCTGCGAATGTATAAAAATGTTTGTTATACTCTCTATAAGTGAAGCACTTGTTCAGGCTTTTGTGTCTTTTTTATGCTGCGTAGTCTATTGTTATGAGATTATAATGCTGAATTATTATGTACATGTATAATTGTATAAAACTAGTAAGTGTGTTATTACCTATTGTTTGTAAAAATGGTGTTACCGTTGATAAATAAATAAATAAATAAAAAAAATTAATGACGTTTCCACTGAATATGACTTTCTTACGATAGTTAACCGGAAAGCTATTTTAACCGATTTAACTTTAAAAAGCATAGAGCACGATGAATTCTTCAGCCGATTTTTGTCGGTGTTTTTGTAGGGAGTATAAAACGCTTCTTATGATGGCTTGTTCAATCAATATTTTCAAATTTTTTGCATAATTACGTAAAAAAAATAACCAATTTGATGATGAAAAATCCTTACCTAAAAACAAAAAAAATGAGATTAGACATTTTGAAAGCGCATTTTTAAGCCTTGTTTCTATTCTACATAGACTTTCCACCCAGAATATTATTTATTACTTAACTTGTTTTTGTGAGCCAAAACAAAAGTGATTTATACATTTTTCAATATAAATAGCCGCAATAGCGCAAAAAACAATCAAAACGTTCTCAAAAACAAATAAAAAACGTCCGCTGAGCTATTATTGCTTTCGCCATTTGCCGCCACGTCGCGCGCCACTCCGGTAGGTATATCTTCATCTCCAAGCTAACCCGGCGTTGCCATTTATCACTTCGCGGCTGGGGCTTGGAGGCGGCTGTGGTCATACCTATATTGCTTCTTTCTATTTTAAAAATTTTAATTGTGTACTAAAACTTTAATATCTCTGTATTCATATTCACTAAATACCACAAAAAAATTACAAAATTAATCCATTATGATTAATAATAAAGGAAAAAGATGCACTCCTTTATCCAATAATTCGTAACTTTGAAACAAATCGAGATATCAAAATGAATTAAAAAAAAAAACGATGTGTAGGCGATAAACCAGGCTTGCATACAGGATATTTTGAATAACATCCAAAAGCTGTATTTCACCACAGAGTGTCTTAAACCTAGATGATAAACATAATTTTGTTTTACCTCATATAATGTGTATAAATCTAGCCTTATTCGGGAATGTGAATGATGTGTATTGATCTGGAATGATTTTTCTTCTACTTATCCAAAAAAATCATCAAAATTGGTTATATCATACATTGCATTAGGATTTGCCCAAACTGGCCTTGAAAGTTTTGTATGTACAGACAATCCACAAAAAAAAATACTTCATTCATAGCAAATAGAAAATTCGTTAACGTTGGTCCCTGATGACAGCTGCTCATAATTTGATATTAAAATACAAAAGGTTTTTTAAAGCAAACGATTCAAAAATTGGAATGTATTTTATGTTCCCCTTTAAATGAATAACATTTTACTAAAGCTTTGATTTGCTAACCGATTAAATCTAAATAAATATGGGACATTAGTTAAAAATATCAGAAAATACTAGACCAGAGTTTATTTCAATATTGAGCTTTTAGTTTACTCCAGATTTTTCACATTAGGTACTAAAATTGTTAACTCAAAATATTCAATATGACGCTGACCTGGAATAAGCGCATGACTAGAATTTTCAGTTGTTAAAAAGATCTGTACTGTCACTAATGGTTTTTACCCAGGTTTTGCAGGCATAAGGTGACTGCTCTAACCCAAACAAAAAATTAATTAAAAACTGTTTAATTAGAGATTTTTTTTAATGAAACAATAAAAAAATATTGCCAAAACTTATTTTAAACAGACATGGTAGGTATTTAGAAGCGACGTTCGTGCTGTTTAAACCCAATAAATTGAACAAGGTGTGGAAATGTTATATGATACAATTAATATCTTCAAAATTAAATTCAGGAGGAACAATCTCATGCTCTAGTTTTTTATAGTCTAGATGTGGCTCTTTTGTTGGCTTTCTTTATAAAAATACTATCTATGTCCTTAAACACGTCCTTCGCAGCTTGTGAAGCATCAATACAGTGGTGAATACCTCTAATTTGATAGTAATCCACAAGAGGTTTCGTTTGGTTATGATATGTTAGCAATCTCTTTTTCAAAGCCTCAACATTGTCGTCTGATCTTCGGATAAGAGGCTCCCCTGAAATGTCATCTGTCATCGGTCGTTTTGGAGGCGCAAACTCTTCATGGTAAGATCTGCCACTGGCTGGATGTATCAGACGTCCAGTTATACGACGGAATAGCAAACTGTCCTCGATTCCAAATTCAATGACTGCGTCCAGTTGAGTATTTCTTTTTTCTAGCAAGTCATCAAGCTGAAATATTTAAATATTTAAGGAACAATCCTCCAAAATACTGTAAAAAAAACTTAATTACATGTATTTATTATACAACGTGTAGCATATTATATTGCTTGTTTTTCTCAGGCGAAAAATAAAACAGAGTGAGATTAGCAAGAAACATCTCAATTTTAAATTAATATATTTTAATTAAACTTGATATTACGTTGGGGTTTGGAACCTTCGGCAACATGCACTAAAACAGAGTTTTATCCACAATACCGAAACAGAATATTTGCACTCGACGCGCGTTTCGCTAACCATGTTAGCATCATCAGGAGATGATTAAAACTAAATTTAAAACTCTACCTAACTCGCTTTTATACTAAATGTTTGCTTAATCAAGCGGAACCAAAGGAACCAATCCTGGAATCCCACTAGTCACGCTTGATCAACCAATACAATGGACTATACGGAATAGGCCCTCTATCTCTATTTAAACTATTCTTACATTTAATAATTTCCATACTTTCATATGCGTCTAATAATCTCCTATCAGTTATATTATGAATTAATTTTAAATTTTTAATTGTTATTCTATGATTGTTATCAAAAGCATGCTCGGCAACACTTGATTTTTCTGTTCTACCATACTTTAAATGAGCTATGTGTTCCTTGAATCTCGTTTGTATAGATCTTCTAGTTTGCCCAACATATTTTTGGTTACAATCCATGCATCCAATTTCATATATTCCACTTCTTTCTAATATTTCAATTTTGTCCTTTGGACCACCTAATAATTTCTTAATGTTGAACTGAGTTTGGTATACTAATTTTAAACCTACTTCCTTAAAGACTTTTTGAAGTCCTCTAGTATACTGAGGATTATATGGTATCGAGACATATTTTGTATTTTCATCCTGATTGACGAAAGAAGTGGAATCACGAATGGTCTTTCTAAACAAATGCCTATTAACTAGTCTATTTATTAAGTTAGTATTGAAACCATTAACTTTCGCTATATTCCTAATTGTCTCCTTTTCATTATTAAATCTTTCTCTGCTGAGAGGAAAGTTAACCATACGGTGTACCAAAAAATGTAAGCTGGCCAATTTGTGTTGGTCGCAGTGGAAGGAGTCATTAGGAATATATCGGTTAGTGGCAGTACTTTTTCTATAAATATCAAATTCTAGTGTGTTATTATCGTTCCTAATCACTAAAGTATCCAAAAATGGAAGTTTGCCATTGTTCTCGACTTCATAAGTAAATTTAATGGTGGGGAAACGGTTATTTAGTTTGGTTACAAAATCTTCGATATTAGCGGTTTTTGTGTCGAAAATCGCGAAAATGTCATCCACATACCTGTACCATACCCTTGGAAAATATTCGAACTCCTGACTGATTTCATTTTCAAATTTACTCATGAAAAGGTTAGCTAAGAACGGCGATAAACAGTTGCCCATTGCCGTGCC
>MU182167.1:481765-502526 GCA_016904865.1 Pissodes strobi | reverse complement strand
TAGAAGAAAAACTTGCAAAAAAATTACCTGCATTTCATGCTCTAACGGTTTGTCATACAACCAGCCAGTTTTCATAATTAGGAAAAATAAAATGTTGGAAAATGTATTTAAATTATTCCGATTATTTAGACGGTATTGGGTCCAGGAATTTTCAGATGGCATGTTCAATAGCATAGAGAAATTTATCATAAAATTATTTTCAACAAATCCAAACATTTCGTCTATTAATATTGTCAGGACACTATTGGCCTATTCATCGCTAATTGAAAAAACTAGCCCCTACAAAAAAAAGTTATAAATTTCGCAGTATGAGGGTACATTATCAAACTAAGGTGTGCATCAGTTCTTTAGAACCAAATCCCCTATTACCAGAGGTGACAGAATGCGGATGGAAATTTGAGGAGGCAGGTGATATCCAAATTATCCTCAATTTTCCTTCAGATGTAATAGCATATTATTTTATATGGAGGAAAAGTGATACTTTTCATGGCGCGCTCGTGTTTAACAGCCGATCTCCGATTGCGTTTTAATTCCGTATTGATAAGCAATTATTGATTAAGTTCGATTAAATAATAACCAATTTGTCCCTAAATTAGTGATTTGTAGAAATGCAGTGCACAAATTGAGTGATAAATACAAATTTTAGTTTAATAAGTCTTGAGTTGTTGACGCTTGTTTTGTTGTCTGTTTGTATCTATGTTGCTATGACAACACTTTTACCTCCGCCGGCGAAAAAGTGAAAAGTAAAGCTCCGGCGGAGGAAAAACGAAACTTCGCGGCCGCCTACACAGTCGAGTAATGACGGATTTACTGACGTTTGAAGAAAAAAGTATTTATTGCATGTGGATGTAAAAAAAGGTAAAATATTATTAGATTAAATAGCTACATAATAAAACTTAATCAAATAATTTTTTATTAGATCGTATGGAAGCAAGCTTGTAGACGTAGAAGAAATTGAATAGGTTGCATATGATCATGCAAAAAATACTGGAAGGCAATATTGAAGTCATTATGTCTATTACTGAAGAAGATACAGACACTGAAGATAAATAGAATTTGTTATTATAAAGATTTTTTATATTTTCAGTTTTTCTATTCTGAATAAAAGCTAGTCTTCTTTTTAATAGCAGTTGCATTAAGTATATGATTTTTTTTCTATTTCTTTATTACCTAGCAACGTATAGGAAAAATAAATTTCAGTATAATCGAAAATGTCTTCATTGACTTTATTCAATTATTAATAGCTATTATTATTATTAGTATTCTAATACCCGTAATGGTGTAAAAGCACTTATTGTATTGTACAATAGGCGCGAAAGAGAGGAAGCTATGAAGAAAAGTGAGATACGAGAGTGCTCGGGAAGCGAGAGATCGGCCGGTCGCTGCTTGAAGAAAATTACTTTATTACATTTAATTCTATTTTTCCATTACCTTTTGAGAAAAAGGAAATGTATTCATGCACCTATGTATTCTAAATACTTAAGGCAAACTTCTTGCAAGAATAAAAATTTTTGATTTGAGCCTTCATTTTGGAGAGAATGCGAGGTGAATACAAAAATGAGTATATTTCAATCAGATTTTGCCCAGGTTCGAAGGGAGATACATATTTCAATTTTTTGATTTATTTTGCCGTAAGGGCCAATGCAATCTGCATATTTCAAGCAATGATAAAAAATATAATTCGTACAAAAATGTAGATGAATTATATATGAAAACATTCATAATTTAATATCCTACACGTTCATATAATAATCTCGATTCTTAGGTATACTACCCTTTTGCCCGTTATGCTTTTTTTTATTACCTTCGGATTTTAAATTAATATAATAAAGCCTTCATTCTGTGAAAATTTCAGCTTGTAACCCCGAGGTGCCCACAGAAGACAAAATAAGTTATAAGTAGCACTCTACTATGAACAGCTATCCTGACTGCAAAACAGGCAGAAGCTAGTTTATTGGCTAGGGTCTCGATATCAGTATTGAACCTGAAATTATTATCTATGATAATGCCAAGGAATTTGCTTTCAGATGTACATACAATCAGGGAGTTATCCACTGATATATGCATTAAATTGCCCTTGAAGAATATGAGTTTTGACTTTGTAAGATTTAAAGTCAACTGATTGGAATCGCACCATAATTTCACTCTCTCAAGATCCTGCAATATGGTTCTATGAAGCAATATAGGATCCTGACCATGCCACAAAATGGATGTATCATCTGCAAAGATGGTGAATTGACCTCTAATCCGAAGCTTTGCAAGATCATTGATGTAAAGCAGAAATAAAATTGGACCCAAGACTGAGCCCTGAGGATTATCTCATTCAATGAATTGATAATCAGAGCATGTATGATGACACGCTGACGACGACCCGTAAAGAAAGAAGAAAGCTGGACAAAGTCTGACCTCTGAAGCTATAACCTTCCAGCTGCTGAACTAGAATATCAGCGCTGACGCAGTCAAAAGCCTTTGACAGGTCACAAATGACAATAGCAGAAGCTCCACCCTCATTCATCTGAGTGTATAATTGCTGCAGTCTCCGAGAAACCAAATTGATGTTTGCTTTCAATCCAATTTGAATAAATAAAGGAAAATATATGTGTCTTTACCAGCTTTTCAAGTGGTGCTAAGCAGCGGTTGTTCCTTTACTGGATGTCATTGATGATAAGCCAGCACTCCTTCTGGGTGTTCAAGGAGGCAATTAGACAATTTGAATAGAATTTCTCTTTAGCTATTCGAATTAGACGATATAACAAGCGGTATTTGTTGAAATAGATATAAAAAACTGGACAAACCGTAAACTTTCTGATTAGATGTAGTGATCTCAGTTTTTTTTTGAGGAAGTTTTAAGCCCTTTTGTAAACCAGGTTTTTTAGATTTCATTTTAGATATAGGAAAAGCAATACTGAAGAGATCAATCACCTTACCATGAAAAGTCGATATTGGGTCATGCAAATCAACCACAGTGGTCCAACATGAAGAGGCACACAACCTATGAAACCGATTGTAATTGGTTGAGCTAAATATTCGACCAAATCTACTCATTGCTTCCTGCACGACATGCGAAACCCTACGAAAAACGGCCTCGTGGTCAGCTAAAGCAGCATTTTCAATTGAACTATCAACAGCCTCCTCGCGAGAATTAAAACAGATAAAAATCAATAGTGCTGGAGGATCACTGTGTAATGTGTGTTGGAGCGTTTACATGCATGCGTAAATTATATGACTGAAGTAAGTGGCATAAGCGCACAGAAAAGATGGAACTCCTATCACAAAAGTTTAGATTAAAATCTGTAAGAATAATAAATGCAGAATTAGGAATCTCAGAAAGAACTGCATCAAGGCTCATAAAAAAAAATTAGGAACCAAGGGAACAATTTAAAACCTATAATGGTAAAAGATTAATAGTTACGAGCTTAATAGAAAATAACCTAGAAGAACACAACACACATGCGTTTTTAATGTTTACATTTGTATTTTTACATTTTCACTGCATGGAATACCCTCCGTTCGCTCTGGGGCGCCACCAAATAAAACTCACCCAAACTAACACAAATTTTAAAAAAGAAACAATTGGAAAAAATTTAATAAACATAGACGGGAATCGAACCCGCAGTATCTGACCACTGCACTACCAGAACGTTGAAAGCAATTTAGTGGACCGTAAAGAGATGTGTTTGCACAGCCGACTGGAAGTCCAGTCGGCTGTGGTGTTTGTCAACATTATGACGCGCGCGTATCTCTGAGGTCCTGTGATGTAGTACGGGCAACGTTAAATCAAAAACCCATCACCTAAAAGTGAAACAAAGAACTCCCGGAGGGAGTAGAATAGATTTTCAGGAAATATGGTTTTAGAAACATACAGTAGGTTAGAATTTCGCTTGGTATAATGATTAACTTCTAAGCATTTCAAAACTTTATTATGATGTTTAAAGATATAGCAGGCACATTCTAAAATTTACAGGTTAACCACCGTTACAACCAGTGTCATCATTAAAAGACTATTTAGTGACTTGTTAAAACAGGGTTGTGATCAAGCATATTAGAGTGTTTGTGTAATGCTCATTAAGTGTCCACTGACAAAACATACTAAAGAATAAAAACAATTTTATAATATACTAGTTTTAAAATACCATATTTTTTCATATGACCATGAAATTAGGAAACTACTTTTTTCTATTTTGCAGGTTTTTTTAATGAAAAACATTAATTTATTCTCAGCAGTTGCATGCCCATCTTGTAATTTTTGACGTCTTTATTAGTAGAAATCCCTTTAAAAGTGGTATCGCAATTTTTGCTAGTGGGCCTTGAAATTGAACAATTTTGTTATTATCATAGGGAGCAGTCCATAAAAGTAGTGTTGAAAATGCCTTTTGTCAACACTCTTTTGTGTGTTGAAAGGAAATCATTTTGAACACAAAATAGAAAATCAATATTTTAGATAGTTTTGGTCAAGATCGAAGGAGGTTACAATGCCTATTTAATGTATAGTATGTTGTATATGCTTTTTTTTATTTAAATTTGTATAACTATGTTTTTGTGATTTCTTTTGATTCTAAATTGATACTGGCGGCGGCACCGATGATATACTTATATTTTCAGGTAGTATAGGCACCTATATAATTTCAACAAGCATATATAAGAATATAGGTAAACCATGAACGTGTTTAAGGAATTGATTATTTCTTAAATACCAGGGATTGAAAAAGAAATTGAAAAAGAATTAAAATAATTTATTAAGTTGGCTTTGGCACCTTTGGCAAAATGCACTATTATTATCCACAGTTAAGTGCATACATTCAGTTTCGGTATTGTGGATAAAAATCTGTTCTAGTAAAATAGTGTAAAGAAAAAAATGGATGAGAAAATTAAGTACCTACTTAGGTTACAATAAATTGTAGGTATCTACCTGTCTAATTTTTGTTTTCTTTAAATTTAAAATGAATTTTCTCTCAACACTGTCCAAGGCCCCATCCTCAAGGTATGGCCAAAACTTTAAACTAGCATTATTTCTTCCATTTTAAATTTAAAAATAAATATCAGGGTCAGTTGGCTGTCATACACTAGTGTGAAGAATATGTAACAAATATTAGATCTCTGGCTTACCAAATTGAATTAGACAAAACTTATAAAAATGTTGTTTAAATAAAGAAATAGTTATCAAATATTTTTTAGTTGAGTAGGGTAACTTAAGGCAAGTTGCTGTCTAAAAAAAGGCAAGTTGTGTTTTTAAAATTTTGAATACTGTTATATAATGGATAAATATTTTTTACAAACAAATTAAATACGGGGATTTTATTTTTTACATAATTTCTAAAACATTTTACACTACCAAACAAACATTGAGTCCCCCCCACACATACATAATCAAATAACTACCAAATTACAATAAAACTGACCTTTTCGGCTTGCACAACTGTTCTAGGGAATCCATCCAGCAAAAAACCATTCTTGCACTCCTTTTTGTCCAGGTTTTTGTCTATCATATTGACAACTAAATCATCGCTCACCAGTTTTCCTTCATCCATTACTTTTTTTAGCTTAGAACCCAGTTCAGAGCCTGAAGATATTTCAGCTCTTAGCATATCTCCAGTTGACAGGTGGCAAACACAGAATTTGTCTTTCAACCAAGCTGCCTATAAAAATATAATTTAAATAACATCACCATATACAACGGTGTAATTACTTACCATAGTACCTTTTCCCGATCCGGGTGGCCCCAAAAGAACTGCCTTCACCCCTTCATTTGAAGTGGCTATGCCGCTTTCTGGAACTTCTCTTTGTGCTGCTAAAGGGGCCATTTTTTGTGCCTACCCGAATTACCGTCACACTTCACTAGCTCTACTTGAATGAATGTTGTGTTATATAAATGACCTCCAAACAGAGATAAGCAGGCACAATTTGGATTGTTTTATTGTCAATTACAAATCGAAAATGTAATATGTATTACCTAACCCTAACCTCGAATTTTCCATTGCTTATTTCACGCACCACCGGCACCGCACCGCACCACTTACCACTTGATACTAGGGATGCGCGTGCGTGATCCGATACGTATTATTTATGTCCCGGGACTGACCCATAACTCTGAGCTGTCAACTGCATGTACTTCGCGATGCAACCAATCGTTTGTATGGTATGTCGTTTGCATATATTTTCTTTTTAAGTATATGGTCGTTTGTATGTCCCTGAGGGTCTAGATTTTTTTATATGTTATCTATGGTCTAGAGGTCTGCATGGTTAGCCTTCACTTCGGCAACCGAGTTCAAACCCCGTCGGCTTTTTTTTTTTAATTATTTTAAGATTATATTTCTAAACTATTTTTTTTTCTAGATTTTGGGTTGACACCTGGTTAGTTTCCTTTTCTGGAGCCCCCGCAGCGAGCGGAGGGCCAAGCGAAAAGTGAATTTAAGCAGCCGCTCAGAGTTATACGTCAGCCTCTAGATTTAAGTTACGATATTCCAGAGTATCAATACTTTTACGTCCGATACTCGATATTTAGGATCGATACTTTGCTTCGTGATACATTTGTGTTGTATCGATACCTTACAATCCGGGCAGATTTTTTTATTGGAAGCGGGTAGCGATATTTACTGCCCACTAGCAAATACACATTTCACGCAACCTTTATTCTTCGTTTGCTATGCTACAAAAAGGTAAACATCTGTCGCGACCGACGAGAATCGATCCCGCAGCGCAGGAATGACAGTCGACAGGCAAGCATTCTGCCTCCTACACCACCGAGTAGAGGTGGGTAACTCGCGAGTGAGTTAACTCGAAAAGTCAACTCGTTTAAGGTAGTCACTGAGCTGCTGGACTAGTTATTATTTGCATGACTCTCGACTCTTTCGTATGTTCGTGTTTGGACCGCACGACGCGACGGGTCAGATAGAGATAGGCCGGGAGTCGACTCGGTGTTTTGGCTCCCTCGTCTCGTTTTTATATGCATGACTCTCGACTCTTTCGTGTTTGAACGTTTAGACCGACCGACGCGAAGGGCCAGGAAGAGATAGGCCAGGAGTCGACTCGGTGTTTTGGTTCTCTCGACTCGTTTTTATTTCCATGACTCTGGACTCTTTCGTGTGTTCGTGTTTGGACCGACCGACGTAAAGGGACAAATAGAGATAGGCCGGTAGTCCACTTGGTGTTTTGGCTCCCAATTTCCCAAATATGATTTGGGTCTTGGGATCATGAGATTCGAATCATTAAAATGATCCCATCTGCCCACTCTTAGATGAGTTTTTTCAAATTTTATCGCTAGGAGAAATAGATACATGAAAGTTAGCTTTTGATATTGGTATGAAGTATAGATATATGAATATAAATAAAACGTGCGATTTAAGAATATTCGTGTCGTCTTGATTGATGTTCTTGTGCCTGTTTCATTTCGTAATCGCTTAAGTAGATAAATAACCCTTTTCCACACTTGATGGGAATAATGTTGGTTTATGTTATTCAATCGAGGCGAATATCTGCCAGAGAAACGACTTTATTTGTGATAAAAACAAACTAATATTTTCTCTTACAGATAAAATAAGAATTAAACCAACAAAATATAAATAATATAAATTAAAACAGAACAGTTATAATGAAATAACACCTTAACAGAAGGAATCAAATCAAATCGAATAGAAAATAACCAAATGACCGAATACCTATTATCTAGATCTAAAAAATGAGAATTAATATTCTTTTATTCCAAATACAAGTGAAAGAGCGCGCACAACTCATGCGTAAATCCATTATCTTAGCTTGACGAAAAACGTTTAAATTCTGAAATCATTCGACTCTTTTTGAGTCAACTCTCCGAATTAACTCTATAATAAGAGTCTGAGTTAATGAGGTAACTCACTGGATAGAGTCACATGGCCCAACCCTACCACCGAGGCGTTTTAGAAGTTTTGTTTTGCTAGAACGTAGAGACTTGGACACATTGCATGTGGCATCGAAAATTACTCCCATTGGTCAGACGCTGTTTGAAGAACTAGGCAGTCCACCACCAAGAGGGCGCTGGCACAGTTTATACCTTTGAATATAAATTCAAAGGTATATACCGTATACGGTATAAACTGGCGCTGGGCAGTCGTCATATCCTGTGATATTTTAATGGTAAGCTAATGTAGGTACTTAATTGGAATGGAGAATTTCTCTATTGTCCCATCCTGTTTTTCTACTATAATTTCTATAAAAAATTAGGATAAGACAAAAGAAGAAATATACTTTGTTTTTTATTTCTAATTTTTAGTGATAATAATAATAATAATAATAATAATAATAATAATAAATATCTTATGATAATGATGCAGAGTATTTTATTCAATTCATCACTATGTTACTGTTACTTTTAATCCCTTTGATAGGGAATGAAATGGCTCTGCTACGAGGCAATTTGCAATTTACATTAAGCGACCTACCCTAAGCACCGCCCTTCGTCCGGCGCTTACCGAGAGGTAGAGCTACCCTTCTACATCCGTTACACGTTATTCCGGTTTGAAGGGCCTTATTCGGTGGGAACTTCCAGTAAGACGGGCCTGTGCCCCTGGAAATTCCCGATCTTTATTAATGAACTGCACGGCTAGTCTCTTATGCAAAAGAGCTTCACGCAATGCAGATATAACCAGTTGCTGTCAGAGAGACTTCCCTTCTCCGCAGGGCCTACGCCCCGAACTCCTTCGGATCACGTAATCACGTGCAGGAATTTGGACGAATCTTCGTAGGAATCCACCCTACATTAAGCGACCTACCCTAAACACTGTCCTAACCGGCCACGACTTTCTCTTTCGAACCGATGGGGCCCCCAACGCTTTCTGCCGTGAATCACGTGCACTTCCCGTGCGAATTCAGGTTAGAAAACCAGGCTTCCTTCCCGCGCCCGAACATCACCAACTCCAAAACGGAAGTGAATTTATCACTATATTTTGTTTTGGAATATCAGTACCGCTATCCTGGCATCCTGAAAATTCCGGATCGTTAAGGTATCGATATTTCTAGTTTCGATATTTTAACAAACGATATTTTATTGTATCGATACTTTACGTTTTGATCCGAATTGATACCTAATATCGATACTTTTGAGTGTATCGCGCATCCCTACTAGTTACTAGAGCCGCGTTCGTTATGTCATATTTTTCCTCGATTTGCTCTGAAAATTTGACTGTCACGAGCAGGTATTTACCGTATTTAAAAGGAAAATCCAAATCAGGTGCCTGACAAAATGTTAGAGCAAATCGAGGAAAAAGATGACAATAACGAACGCTGGTTATAGCGACTAATTACACAAAATAAAGGGGTCTATTTTGTCAATTTTGTGAGTAATTAGTAATTCTAGCCCCTACTCCTAGCCCAATAAATACCCTGCTGCCAAACTTATTCGTTCGCGCCATGCCAAGTCTTCGCGACACTGAAGTTTCAATGCTTCGCAATGCAATCAGTTTGCCTCAAGAGCTCTTGTGGTCGAGGCGTCTAGATGGTTGGGTCTCAATCCGGCGGCCCGGGTTCAAATCCCGTTGCTTTTTATTTATTTATTTTTGTTTTTTCTTGATTTTGGGTATGTCTTTGGTTAGTTTTTAGTTTTGGTTAGCACCTGGTTAGTTTCCATTGCTTGGGCCACCGTAGCGCGCGAACATGTATGCATGCAATGGGCTACGAGTACGAGATAGAATTATCCGCGTCTCTAGTTACTCGGACCCAATACATTACAATTACAATTTATTAATTTGATTCACTACAAAGGTTTCTTAACAACATAACTAACACTAAGCATGGTACAGAAATTGACACTGCTGTTAAGCCGATGTGATGTGATGTGTGATGATGCTAGACCCTCTTTACAGAGGGTTGGATGGCACTGCTACGAGGCAACTTGCCAGCGCACCCTTCGCCCGGCGCTTAGGGAGAGGTAGAGCTACCCTTCTACATCCGTTACACGTTAGTCCAGTTTGAAGGGCCTTGTATTCGGTGGGAAAAACCAGTAAGACGGGCTTGTGCCCCTGGTGATTCCCGAGCTTTATACAACTATAAGCTAATGAAATGCACAACTGAGTTCCTATGCAAGGAGGCTTCGCACACTGTAGGCATAACCACTTTCTGTCAGAGACCTCAAATCCCCGTAGGGAACACCCCCGACCGCACACAGGCCACGCTACCACGTACGGAAATTCCCTGAAGTCCTAGTAGGAATCACCCCACACTACACAACCCACCCCTTACACTGTCCAGCCGGCACGACTTTCCAGGCACCCCCCGAAGGATTGGAATACGTTATCTAAGCAAACAGCTTCCACTGCCCGTGCCGAATTCTGTAATCCGTTTCCAACGTGTTCGTCCTCGACGGCTGGACCGGAAATCCTGGTAAGCCGATACACAAAGAGTTTAGGGGACTCAGCCTTGTTAACTATTCAATTAATGCAATGGTATCAGGTGCATTTAAAGATCCTTTACACAAATAGTGCACTATGTAAAAATCGACCTCTCCTATTGGTCGATTCATCTCGTATTACGATATGTCTGCGTGATGCAATCGATTTCTGTCAAGAGCTCTCGTGGTGTAGAGGTTTATACAGCTGTGTCTCACCTGGACGGCCTAGGTTCGAACCCCGTTACTATTTTTTTTTTGAAGATTATGTTTCTAAACAGTTTTTTTCTTGACTTTGGGTATGTCTTGGGTTAGTTTGGGTTAGCGTCTGGTTAGGTTCCTTTTCTTGAGCCCCCGTAGCGAGCGAAGCGAGCGGAGGGCCATGCAGATCGACCAATAGGAAAGGCTGATTTTTATATAGTGCACTATTTGTGTAAAGGATCTTTTAATGCGTATCAGGTCGCATTGAGCGAGCACCGCTGTGCTGGCTGCGGATACAAGGACGCTTCGGTGGCTTGCAATCATATGCGTTAAAACGGTGACTAGAGCATATTTATATGCCGGCCAGCTCCCTTAACAGACCTCGCCCACGCTTCCGAACGCCGTGGATTGGCCTGTCGACATGATACATTCTTTGTATCATGGCCTGTCGAGAACATATCTCGAGCGTTGTTTGTTGGAGGTGATACATTTCTGTGCTCCTAATACTCGAAGCAATTTTCACACTAAGAAGTATACTTTTGTGTGGTAATTTTAGGGCTGATTTTGAAAGTGGCATTCGTTATTGCGACTCCTGAGGGAAGGCAGCCTAAGGTGGCATAAGTATTGCCGGTAAAAAGTTAAATTTCCCTGTAAATGGTACCATGTTTAACGGGAATTTCCGGGTTGTATCGTTTGTTGGCCACGTTTGTCGTGCTCGAAGAATCTGCATGCGAGGGCATCGATGTACTCCTCGATGTACAACATCTTTGTCCACGCATGCAAATCTTCTATCCTGACACGATCCCGGAGCGTTAATGAAAATGCAGCCCTCAAATAATTATTTTGTATAACTTGAAGTTTTCTTTTATGTGTCTTGGCAACAGAACACCAGACTGAGGCGCCATAAAGGAGGGCTGGCCGGATGATAGCTCTATAAAATATAAGCTTAGCCAGGACTTAAGAATGTTAAACTAATAGGATAGCTGCATCAACGATAATAACGATATTTGTCCGTCAAACTCGCCCGAGCGTCTCAGCAGCAGTGACGTCACCTGGTCCACTGGGAATAACGTAATGCGTTATTTGTATAAGAAGATTATATGGTTTAACCTTTTGTTTATGATTATCAATTTTGATAAAGTTTTGCATTAAGTTTATAGAAGAATATAACCATAGGAATTTGAAGAAAACGAAACTAACCAGGTGCTAGCCCAAACGTAACCCAAGACATACCCAAAATCAAGAAAAAAACTGTTCGCTAACCAAAACTAACCCAAGACGCCTAAAATTTAGAAAAAAAACTGTTTAGAAACTTAACCGTAAAAAAAAATAAACAAAAAGCGACGGAGTTTGAACCAGGGCCGCCGCTGATAGTCGCTGAATTGAGACCTAACCTACAGTGGCTTTGGTAACCTAACCATCTATAGACCACGACGGCTTAAATTGATTACATCGCGAAGACATCGAATGGAATCGCTAGAGTCAACGTCCCCTACACTAGATGGCGCTGAAGACGCTTTCACCTTGATGGCAGCCAAAACAATTACTGTCGCGAGACGCTCATCAATATAATATTTGAAAGTACAATGTATACGAATAACAATTCATACTTAAAGCCGTTTAGAACAGTGTTACCAGATCTACTATTTTTATAGTAGATCTACTATTTTTGACCTTTGGCTACTATTCTACTTTCTTAAAGGTAAATTCTACTATTATTTAGAAAAAACAGAATACTTGAATAAATATCCTAAAACTACAAGAAAAAATTAAAAAATTAAACAGAAATCTTAAAATTCTAACATAACATCTTAATTATTTTTGTGAAGTCATTGTCTTTATAAGAAACAGGTGAAGTGGAATTACGTTGCTATTTTTAAGCAGTTTTAAAAGATGGCACCACCACCACTAGTTCTATATATACATATAAGGGATTCACCGGCTCGTTCTTTGAATCGTTTAAATGTCATTAGCATTTTACTTACGACTTGTCACTTGTGTGTCTGTGTCGGCGTATTTACTCAAACCCGACTGAATAACAGGTGTTATTAGTTTACTGTTAGTGGTTAGTGGTATTAGTTCTGCTTTACTTCAGTTTTACCACAGATCTATATAGCTACGCAACAGATGCCTACTCCGGTATTAAAAGTGTCGCTCGTCAATAATGCCATAAAATTAAATATTTTCCTATTTAGACGTGTTTTGCCCCGCCGTGTTGCCAAGTCGCGAACTTACGGCACGCGCTCCGCTGAAATCACGACCGCAAAGTTTGCCCACTCCCCCATGGCATATTGTTAGACGTGATAACTTGGCAACACCTAGACGGCTGGTTCACCCGCTCGCGAGAGCCGGTGAACATTTTTGGCCCCGCGTAAAAAGCATTGGAAGAGGTATCTGTTGCGTAGCTATATAGATCTGTGGTTTTACCATGAATAGGTATGTTTTTTTTAAAGCTAGACAGTGAATTTGTAATCTACTATTTTTTAAATCAATCTACTATTTTTTTTACATCAATCTACTACCTAACTGTAAAACTGATCTGGCAACACTGGTTTAGAAAATCAAACGGCTAAAAACACAACTTCCGAACTGTTTATTAAAGATTTATTACAAATCATTTGTTTA
The DNA here is from genome assembly GCA_016904865.1 of Pissodes strobi. Lineage (NCBI taxonomy): Eukaryota > Metazoa > Arthropoda > Insecta > Coleoptera > Curculionidae > Pissodes > Pissodes strobi. Next base: position 489,346 of record MU182167.1, on the reverse strand, counting down.
AATAATCGCAGAAACGAAATAATCTCATCAACGTCATGACATTAATTGTCTTGAAATATATCTTTTACTTATTATCAATTAAAATACGCAAAAGCATTGATTAAATGCGCAATGCTCTAAACAAAGAAAATCCTAAACATTAAAACATATTTATCAGTTTCTTAAGGGGTGTGTGTCATGATGCAAAACCTCTTGCACAAAAAACCCTTATGGTGCAAAATACGCAAAACTGTATGCAGGGGATAAATTTAATAATAGCTTAGAAATGAGATAAGAATGACGTCAAGCCAAACGCAAGTCCGTCCCTGGAGTCAGGCAGATTCATGCTTGGTTGCCAGCTGTTGGAGATTTTCCTATTCCATATAACAAGTTTGATTATTTCTCAAGTTCTTGGATATTAACAATCAAACAAATATATATAATTAAAATAACGCATTCAATTCGTCTAGAACGATATATAGTAGCGGTATCAGGTTTCAGGTCCATCTTCCAAGTGTAGTGAGGCGTCAACTGCTTAACAACAAGGGTTACTGTAACATGTGGTGTTTTTTGATCTCACAATTAGGTACCTAATCTAGTAAACTTAAATTTTTCTTTGAAATTGTAGATAGTTAAAATTATAGATGCTTCATTTTCGCATAGCCAATGAAGGACTGCTTTGCATTTAGCGTTTAAAAGGTCAAAACTGTATTGTTAGAAAAACACGTAATATCATTTTTTTTAATTAAATAACTATTTAAAGATATAAAAACAAATATTCCCATTTTTTTTCTCATTTAACAACAAAAGAAAACTGTAAGTTTCCTTCAGGATACGACGTCTGTTTAGGCGTGTTCGATCATTTGTGCAAAGTTTGCCGCTTCCCTTGTCCACAAATTACCTATTTGATCAGCATACCCTAAGTTGTAAATGCACGCAGCCAATCAGAAATCGCTGAAGTTGAGGTTACATAGCAGTGGCGACAGAACGCCTCCCTGCGGGCAGCCTCTGCCAAGCCAACGGTGACTCTCACTGCAGTCTGCAGTGTCTTCCATCCTTATTTGCACGCGTTTCTTTGAGAGCATGTTGAAAATCCAGCAATATCCATAAATACATCTAAGGTGGACTCCGATTGTCCAGCGATCTCTCGATCCGGCTCACTGCTGAATGCAGGGCCGCGTAGGTCGATCTTTCCGAAGTGTACGCATGAACGCATGTTGGTTGCGATGTAGCGGTCGGTTGACGTTGACCAGTACGCATGACCAGTACGCAGTCCCTCGAATATCACTCTCACGGCCTCTCCAGAGTTTTCAGCACTTTTTGAAAATCTTAATTTATCGAATTTAGGTAAACAAAACCCAAAAACCACTCAACAAGGTATTCTCCTCCATTGTTTACAATTGTTTACCAACATTCTCGCAATTTTTCTATTCCGCGCCTGAAAAAAGTGGGTGGTTTAGAGTTGAAAAATTCATCTTGCCAATTCTGAAGATCAGCTTCGTTATCAAAGGAGTTACCTCGCAGGTTGTTAGATAAAGACCGTAAAAGGCGAAAATCTAATGGAGTAATGTCAGGAGAATAAGGTGGATGTGGAATAACTTTCCAACCCAGTTCTTGGATAGCCGCTTTCGTAATGCAGTGCGGGAAAGCGTGCAGTTGGTTGGATTTTTGCTGTTGTCTCTCAACGCCTACGATACCCATACACCAAGTTTTTGCACTTTGCCCATAGAATGTAGATGTCATAAGATCGTTGATTGGTCACAATTCATCATATCAGCTAATTCCTTAGTTGACTGACGGGGATCGTCATAAATTAAAGCGTTAGATGAACTTTGCTAAAATCGGTTGGCTCCCTCAACGTGGAGAGTCATTTATTTCAAAAATACCACCTCCGAAAGGAGCAAAGCATTTTCGTGTCATACTTTCCCCGATAGCGGTCTCCCCGTACAAGACGCAAATGGATCTAACGGCCTCCGACACTTTTGTTTCACGGTTAAACTCAAACATGGGGATATGTCGGAAATGTTAATTTTTTCTACCTGGCACTCAATTTTCTTTAACTGATAATTAAAACTACGTTTCTTAAAAATCAAACAATTTATGGCGTTTTTCAGAGCACAAAACTATAACACTAAAGTGACACTGACAAATAACATATATGTTTCATTCCAAGGTGCTCTTGCCCCGAGGAACCGAAAACGCTACAACTTATGCATCAACCTAATAATTCAAATTCAAAATCTTTATTGCCATTATGGTTGCAGAAACAATGGGTCGTCAATATCTTTGCTTAACCTTAGAGAACTAAACTTTAAAGAAAGAGAAATATTAGGTACTATACTAGGATTTTAAAAACAAACAGACAAAGTCAAGATATAAAATTTACAATTTAAAATTCAGAGCACAAAAGTTCAAAAGTACATGATATCAATATTATGACCTAATAAAACGACTATTACTAAATGTTAGCAGTAAGCACAGTCCATCCCTCCCGCAATGTCCCAACGGTGCACAAGAAATTCATGAGTACTATGAAATAGATGTGAACTAAAGAAATTTTCCATGGAAGATAGTTAAACACCCTTATACCCATGTAGTAAGGTCCTTCCTCATATAAAGTTGTTGCATGTTTGGGCACTCTTAGGTTAGCCCCGTACCTTGTTACAACACCACTACCACCCATTGCAGTATTACTCACAAACTTATCCCTATGCTGATATATGTAACAACACATACTATACAAGTACACTGAATAAACTGTCATGATCTTAAGTTTATTAAATAGTGGTACACAGCTGTCCAGGAAGCCAGCTCTACACATCGTTAACTATGCGCTTCTGCAATACAAAAATACGGGACATCATCTGGTTTTGGGCTCCCCAAAATAAAACACCATACAGCAGGCGGAAATGGACAAATGCATAATATAATGATAGCAGGGAATCATGGTTAACAATATTCCTTAGTTTATAAATACCATAGTTTGCCGATGAAAGTTTCTTACATGTTGCCTCACAATGCTCAAGCCAGTTTAGGTTATTATCTAGTTCAACCCCGAGAAATTTTAGAGTTTCTACCTGTTTTATGGGTTGATTATTTATATGAATTACATATTGTCCGTTGACTATTTTATTTTTGTTTCTAAATTCGATAAAATTTGTTTTATCTGTGTTTAATAAGAGCATGTTCTTTTTACACCAGTCATGCATTCGTGCAGCAGTCAGATTGGCTATCTGATAAGCCAGATTCGACTCCCTACAAGATATCACAACAGAGGTATCATCGGCAAACTGTACAACCGACACATTCTCACCACTCACACCAACACTTAAGTCGTTACAAAATATAAGAAACAAAGCAGAGACCCCTGAGGTGCTCCTGTGGATGGAGAGTCAAACGAGGACTGATAGGAATGGTTAGCCAAACTGCCCTTCCATCCTTTAATGTGTACTGTTTGAATGCGAACTTGTAAAAACGATTTGTTTTATCTGTGTTTAATAAGAGCATGTTCTTTTTACACCAGTCATGCATTCGTGCAGCAGTCAGATTGGCTATCTGATAAGACAGATTCGACTCCCTACAAGATATCACAACAGAGGTATCATCGGCAAACTGTACAACTGACACATTCTCACCACTCACACCAACACTTAAGTCGTTACAAAATATAAGAAACAGAAGAGGCAAAAGCAGAGACCCCTGAGGTGCTCCTGTGGATGGAGAGTCAAACGAGGACTGCTGGGAATGGTTAGCCAAACTGCCCTTCCATCCCTTAATGTGTACTGTTTTAATGCGATCTTGTAAAAACGATTTGATCCAGTTCAGACTAACACCCCTGACACCTACCCTTTCAAGCTTTTCAAATAAGATGTTATTATTTTTATTTTTTTTTCTGGCAGTGGCACACACACTAAAGGTAGACCCTATGGCGCTCGACAAACGGTGTGTGTGCGAAGATGTTGATTGACACGGCTCTTGAATATTTGTAAGTTGTAATTAGTGGGAAACAGATGTCCTGGGAGGGAATTCCACAGTGAGGAGTTCCGTAGGAAGATGCATTAAGTCAAAAGCTTTGCTTAAATCGAACTAAATGCTAATTGTTGTATTGCTGACATCAAGGGAATTCATTGTATTTACCTAAAATTCGACCATTTTTTTTCGGTGCCCGGTTGTTAATACTTGAAAAAAAACTTTCAGTAAAATGAAAGGCCAAGTTCCTGCCAAATAAAGCCCTTGTCCAGATAATATACATCATGAATGCCTCGATCAGACTGCACTACTTCCCGAGGACATGGAAAATTACCAGGATCATCGTCATCGCCAAACTAGGAAAGGACAGGAGTCAAAGCTCATCGTATCGACCCATCTCCCTGCTACCCAACCTAGGAAAGATCTTCGAAAGAGTGCTCAACCAAAGGATCAACACGCAGCTTAAAACACTAGGAACCATCATGCCAGAGCAGTTCGGATTTCAACGAGGAAAAGCAATAGCCATGCAGCTGGCGAGGATAGGGACTAGCAAACAACTTCAGGATGACCACGACAGTGGCACTTTTGGATCTGGAGAAGGCTCTAGATCACCGTATGGCGGAAGGCCATGGCCACCGTGAGGCGCGAAGCAAGGATAACACCGGCCATCACAACAATCATCATGAGCTACCTAAAGGACAGAGCGACCACAACACTGATCAACGGGATAGAATCCAGGACAGGGACAATAAGGCAGGGACTCCCTCAAGGAAGCGTGATGTCACCGACGCTGTTCAACATATAAGTACATCAATGACGTACCAAGGAAGCAGAGTAACCAAATAGCACTCTTCGCGGATGACGTAGCGGTTTATATATCATCAACCCAGCATATAGCGGCCACGCAAAGAATAGAGCAACATGTCAGGCAGATAGCGGAATACTTCAAGAAATGGAAGCTGAAGATCAATTAACGAGGAGAAGGCAAAACGGATTAGCTTCAACCAAAAACGCATGAGAGAAAGGACACATATCAAGATCAACGGGACACGGATAGAGGACAAGGACACCGTCAAGTACCTAGGAGTCACGCTGACGTTCAAGGACCACTTGCAGATCCCCAGGAAAAGAGCAGGATTAGCAGGGAGCGCAATATACCCCTACATCATGAGGCAATCAAGAATGGACAAGGACATCAAGATCAGACTCTACAACACCTACGACATACTAATAGCCATGTACGACGCGCCGGTTTGTAGCTCCGAAGCAAAGATCAACATATAAGCTACTCACGCTGGAACGGACACTGCTAAGGACGATCATGAATCACAGGTGGGAGGATTTCAAGACGACGAGACAGCTATACAGAGAAGCCGGGACAAGACTGCTAGAACATAAAATACAGGAGATAGCAACGAAATTCTTCAGGTACACGATGAGGACGTAGGAAATAACCAGGAACATAGGCAGGATGACCATAGAGGAAATGCCATTCAGAAAGATCCACAAGATGATCCACTAGGTGATGCTCTAAACTAAAGAACTTGTCCTGGTTCTGGACTAGGACCCTAAGCCCCCCCCCCCCCCCCCCCCCCCTTCCGGGAAGGACTGAATAAAGCCGAAGAACATTAAACAGTGTTAAAATAATCATTTAAAATTATTTAGTTACCTTAGGTTTAGGTGGACGCTTGTTAGGTACCACCTTAGTCGGTAGTATATAGGTATTTATTTGTCAATAACTAAATATGTATGTATTGTTAAGTTTGTATTAATTTTAGGTCAAATATCAAGGATCTTAAGGCCAATTCATAACAAATAAATAAAAATGAACACCGCAACTGGATAGCATTTTTCGTGTTAGAGTTATTTATGATCATAATGGGTTGTCAATGATTTTTATTTGTTACATTAAAGCCATGTTTGAGTTTATATATATGGCCGGGAAATTTCCCCCCCATGTAAAATTTCCAATTTGAATCTTTAAACTTTTATTTAAATTAAACCTTGGTATGAAAACCCTAGATCATGAAAACTTAGGGATTTTCAGTTGTAAGAAACTGCTAAAGTAAATCTGACAACGTTGTAAGAGAAGGCAAATCAGTTGATTAGTGAAGTGAGTGAGGCAAAAGACCTGCGTGTGAATCCGAACTTGAAAGTGTTGTGTGTTGTGGTGTAGACGATAGAAATTGCAAATTTGTTAGCCATTGTGCTTTTGTGTAAATTACGCGTTACGAATATTCGAAACTCGATTACACATTAGGCAAATTAATGGTGAAGTTTTTATGATAATCTAAAATGTCATCCCCTAGTGCTGGGAAAAGACGTATGGACACTGATGTTATTAAGCTGTATCCTTTTCTTTGTGTATTGTGAAAATGTAAACACTTGGGTCCTAATGTCAGCTGATTGTCATATGTGATGCCCAATGGATCGCTGACATTAGCCTGTTTGTTCCCTTTGTCTAACATTAAAAATCTATTTCCAATCCGCGTAGTACTATTTTTATCCTAACTAATTTACAGCTGATTGTCAACAATTAGTCTGTTTTTATTTTTGATTTCCTTAACTTTTTCACAGCATCGAAAGCAAGCATGAGGTGACAATCCTAGGTGGACTCAATGAATTTTGTGTCAAATTTTATGGACCTAGAGGAAGTAAGTGGCATAATTTAAGGAAATGTCTAGGAAAAATACACATCTACACCAAAAAGCAAGTACTGAAATGCCAGTAAATACATAATATATTAAGTACCTAATTACTTTTCAGATTTGTCTAGCAATTTATTTTTAATTAAGAATTTTTGAAAACTTCCCTTGTCATTTCACTGAAGAAATTTTATTTTGAAAACTAATTGTATGTACATGCCTTGTTTGCTAATTAATTTTTAAAATCGTATGATGACCTTGATGATTATATCTTTATTACCTATTTTTAGTTCCTCTTTTGTTTAAAACTATTGGAAGATTGACAATAAAAATAATTTACTGATCATATCTGATCTAAAATATGTTTTTTTACCCTGACATGTTTTTTTTTTAATTTTCTTTATTTTCAATCAATAAGTACAGTACATGTTATTTTTTAAAGAAATTCTCTAATCAGTGCTTGAAGCCCTGGCCTCCAGAAAATTAAATGAATTAAAGTGTTTGGAGGTTTTTAACTAGTTTGTTCAGGGTTTTTGATTATATTTATGTGGCTACCTGGAGCCTTTATTTTTGAAGATAGAAAAATAAGTTGGTAATTGTTTTTAGATGTGTCAGGACGATTTTGCCGTTTTTTTTCCTCAGAAACACATAAATTGAATGTTTTTACGTCCTTTTTAGACGTTTTTTATTTGCAGAAACCTAACAGTAATCAACTGTCTTGCGGGACAATGGAGTGAATAGTGGTGCGGGGTAGGGTAAAAAAGTGTATAAAATTGAAAATATTGATTTTGCAAAGATGAATCTTGTTAAAAATACGTGTTACTTTTATAAATATTTCAGTGGCGTAACAAGGTTAAGGAAAAGAGCTCCACTGCTCCGCTTGCTTCGCTTGCTCTGGGGGCACAACCAAAATGAACTAACCCAAGACATGCCCAAAATGAAAAAAAAAAAACTGAATTCATGCTGTCATAAATTTTAGTCTTTTGCA
>MU182167.1:438647-471765 GCA_016904865.1 Pissodes strobi | reverse complement strand
GCATTCAGAAAAACGGTATTGACACACATCCCTCATCTACGTCATTCCAATCTCTATGTTTACGGGCAGAATTTAATCGTGGAACACGATGGTCTGCGAGTAAAGCTGGTCAAGCAGCTGATCTTCATTCATGTAATTTACGACGGACGCGGACGGTTTGTCCAGACACTCTTGTGCCACATACACTTTCAAGTACATGACTAATAACAGTAGATGTTATTCTACGGTCCCGTAAAGCATAGTAACAATATGATCATCTCGTTGGGTTGTGGCTCATGATCTACCTGATCCTGTACGTGGTGCGTCAGCGACTGATCGCATCCTGTATAGTGCTCCTGGCTCTGCGCATAACATTGACAATGTAGCGCATATCACTACCATCATCATTCGATTCATCAGCTTGTGCAATATCTTCGGCCCACATATTTAAAAAAAAATAAACTTTAAATGCTGAGTAACGGTACACATAAACAACATAAACATTAATCGTAACGTCATAAGGTAACAGAATGCGAATGTTGCTTTATTAAAATGTAATGTTTTTAATTTTTGTTATTGTTCTAAATTGCATAGATAGTTCTATTTAAAAATTTATATTTAAATTAAAAATAAAAATATTGATATCAATAAAAAAAGGAAGATTAAGAAATGACGAGGCTTGAAAATGTCATACAAGACCCATCATTTTGACCTTAAATTCTTCCACAGATTATTCAGAAATTAAGCAGCTTTTCGTCCTACACTGTATAACACTAGGTTCATTAAAGCTTTTTGTATAATCAATATCGGGTAATAATCATGATCAACGCCCCTACAACTAAACTGAACTAAATATGTGAAAACGCATTAATCTAGACCCAACAGATTTCAAGGGCTTATTTAGTGTTTAAAATCGTTTAGTACATTACAATTGAAAATTGTATAGAAATGCATTATGGAGGTCGCTATTGCAATATTGGAGTCTACAAAATGCTCTTAAACACAAAGAATTGTTAAGGAAGTATGCATAGAAAATTATGTTTAAACTGTCAAGATTTATGGCAAAATATGAGCAAAATACCAGCCCTTAGAAGTTTTATACGATACACCTAAGCGTCGGCGTCGCCTCTGGCTAAACGCAGTTTTCAAAATTGAAATACTAACAAAATAGGGTCAGTGATTTCTTAGTAAGTTGTGGTAAACATTACATTTAAAAAAGCGGAATATGTCTTGACAGACGATTTCTCAGTCAAAAGGCCAAGAAGCAATTTACAACTAAACAATATTGCTATTTCCAATTACATATGCAGTTGCAATAATTTTATTCAGTTAAGATAATTAATGTGCAAATGTTATTTGCTTTGTTCACTTCATAATAGTCCTTTGTTTTTTGATATCGTTTGATTATCTAGATTCGAGGTCTGTATTGTTCGTTTACATTGTTGATTTGTTGATTTTGTTACTACTTGCCATTTGACTTTATTAAATAAAATAATTACGCGTTTCTTTTATATATTACTCCACACATACACACCCAAGTCCTGTCTTATACGAACGGCGCCAGAACTTATTCTTCCCCAAATAATCGAGGAAGAATACGATTGGCTTTTGTATCAAATTCTACGACAATGCTGATGTTTCTTTAGTTTTTAGTCGGCAGAAGTGCAGCAATTTCCCGACAACATGTAACCTGAAAGTGAATCTTGTCTTCTAAGAATTAATTGTTTTGCCGATTTGTTTAGGGTGCCTTTTTGACAACTAACTAATTACCTTCTGCAGTAAAAGCTCCATTGATGATACCCGATCTGCAAAAAGAATGGAACATATGACATTATAACTTAATATCAACTTAATTTATTTTTATTTTATTACTTCATTTTAATATTAGCAATATCATAAATATGTAATATACCTTTTACGATTCTTGATATGCGGTCTGATAACATCTATATATTTTGTCGGTGTCGTATAAAAGTATTATTTTATTTCAGATCTGTCCAATATATTTGAATCATTTTTACCCCAATTGTTGACTTATCCAAACCCCATTGATCCCCTAAATGGAGATGCTGCCGCGATGTATCTTCATAAACCAGAAGAATATAAGAAAAAAGTGTCAGGTAAGGGGCATATGGTAGTATAAAGATCGTGATAATTAATTTTGTTTAATCTAATTTATTTTTTTGGTTATTAAGAATACTGTAATTACTGAAATATTTTTATAGTCGTATCCTATAAGAGTGGCGACTGATGACCTTATAATTTGACAGCACTGCATATGTTTTGCAAAACTGATTCATTTCCCTCAACTTGACAGAGCTCAAAATTTTAGCGCGCTCTGAAAAGTTCTTAACATAATGGCAAATTTCATTATATATGATTTTACGACGAAACTTAATTTTTATAAAAAGTATTGCTTTGTTAATAATGTTTTCTTTATGCAGTATATTTTAATTGTTAGTATAGGACATGCAGTTAGAAATTGATTTCGACGCACAGCAAAACAGACTGGTAATGCAGATAGATACTTTTGGAATAGTTGTACTTATATTTATTTGCATAAAACTAGAACAAACATTTTCTGAGTTCTGTCCCAAGATATCGCGGAATATTTTTGACACATACAGTGCAATGCCGACATTTGATTTTCATTATGAATCATTCCATTATTCTTTGGCCATAACAAGATGTCATTAAATGATGCTATGATATTACCAGTGAAATTCGTAATTTTTAATTTGAGTACTTAACCTACAAAAATGTACCAAACCCAGTAAATAAACCTAATTGGGTCAAATTAATTGCATTAAGGAAGGTATCAAACATGTTTTTTTTTTCGGGTACATAAACACTCATCTGTCTCTAGTATTTAAAATATATATTCAAAATTAAATTAAACAAATAAGTTCTGTAATAGACATATGTAAGAAAATTTACAATGTAATAAAAGTTTGATAAGTTTCATACTCGGCAACTGAAAACATCAATGATCTGGTAAGATCACTAAAAAACACCGCAATGTTATTTACAGAAACAAGTGGTTTAATTTTTTCTAGTTTATCTTCTACAGTAGAGGATAGCTGAGCTCATCAGGTGCAGTTGGAAACTTAAAGTTATTTATACCACTTATTTGCAGATCAGTTACAAAAATGTGACATAGTTCACAATTGACCATAACAAAAGCATTTACTTTTATTGTACCAGATTTTAGTACATCTTTTTCTTTTCTCCTTCTTTGTTGTCATTCTTGCTAAACGGCTTGTCTTCTAAATTTGAACTACACACTAGGCCGGAGCGAAAAATTGTGCAATATTTACGCACTACTTCCTCTCCTCCCACCGGCCCATTAACAATGGTCTTATGCCACCGCATGAGGTTTAATCAGTCACGTTTAACTAGTGAAGTAATTCGGCAGACTTGGATTTTAACTCGTTACAAAATGCCTAAGACAAGAAATGATTCTTGTGCCCTTTGTTTGGCTGTTCAGAAAAGGTGAAAGATGTGTTACCTACATATTCAGATATAATGAAGTATTTTTTGTGGATAAGAAATGACTTACATTAGCTGTCTAATGGAAAAACCCTTCTGTAATAGACATATCTAAAATCATTGCACACCATGTGATAAATCTGTGGAATAAAGAATATTCATATTATATCTCAACAACAAGTTGTTAGTAAAATAATACTATATTATCAGAAGCACAAATATTTGAAGAAATGTGGACTGTGTGCAAATGCATGTCCGCAGATTTCTGCATATGTGCTGGAAATTCTTGTAAGATCAGAGAAGCAAAAGAAAAATGTTTGTCGGCTCAATTGATATAAAAATAACCACAGTTTTGAAGCGCAGGCAATTGCGACTGGAAAGGAAAAATAAATTCCGTCAAAAACAGTCTGCTAGGCATTCTTTAATTCCATTATTAGAAAGTTCAGAGTCTTCTAATCATCATAGTGAATGTTTGTCAGATAGCGTTCAAGATTCAGCTTTTGAAATTACATACTTTCACGTCCGTGCTTTCCAAAGTACAAGCAAAGCACTGACTAGCCACTGCTTGTAATAGGATTGGTGTCTCTGACAGATAGTATCAATCATTGCCAGTGCAGTTCTTCAAGGTTTCTCAAAAGTAATAGATAGACGTAAGCTACGACGCGAGCGCCAGAAAGTCAGAAATTAGTTGCAGAGTTCAAGTTTGGTATGTTCTGACAATGAAATAAGGACTTTATACTTCCATGGTCGTAAAGATAGGACCGTCACCGTTATTCAATAAAGTTCTAAATACCATAAAAAAGAGTTGCAGAAGAGCATATTGTTTTGCTTTCCGAGCCAAATTCTCAGTACATTGGCCATATTGCGCCTCCGTCTGGGACAGCTGATCACCATAAAAAATAGCATTTCTTAATTTGCACTTCGTTTATCTCTCAAACATTATCGCCATTGGATGTGACGGAACTGCGGTTAACACAGGCTCTAAGAATGGAGTGATTACTTTAATTGAAATACAGTTAATCGCCCCTACATTGGTTTATATGTACGTGCCATTTCAAGGAATTACCACTGCCTCATCTTTTTAACACGTTAGACGGCCGTACGTCAGGTCCCAATACGTTGTCATCGGCACTATGTTGCTAAACTATGAAGGCTTACCCCTGTTGGAGTTTGAGAAAATTGAAACAGTGTTACCTAAAATTGACATAGAAATTCTAAGCACCGATCAAAAGTATTTCATGGAAATTTGTGTAGCCGTTACTCAAAGTAACCTGACAGCTGACTTGGCGAATAAGCAACCAGGAAAGCTGGCACACTCTCCTTGGCTAACTGGCTCAAATAGAAGATTGATACCATATGTGGTCACAAAGTTACCATCTCAAAATATGATCGAGCTTGCTACATTCGTAATGAACGTGTATGCGCCAACATAGTTCAACATAAAAGCCAACATTTCATGCAAAACGATGCTGCTATTTAACAGATGTACTAAACACAGTTGTGTTTCGAGTAAATACAGTGGAAAGTTTACTTTGCACATGGCGAACATATTTTATTGGCCATGCTACAAGACGAAATGCCTCATGTTAAAGAGTTAGCACTAAGACGAATACTTAAAGGAAGAAAGGTTACCAAGTGAAAGAAAGTAGAATTACGAAATTACTTTGAAGAAAACGACTATTACGATTTGATAAACCGGACTATAAAAAAATATTCGGCCCGTCATTCACTTCTAGATATAGTGATAGTGAAATATGGGCAAAAGTTATGCAGGAAAATAGAAACAATTTCATTGAAAAATTTCCCTGTCACACACAGGCTGGAAAGAGGCGCGAAACTGGTTACAGAAGCTACTTTGGCTCTTTGCTGTTGTTCCGCACTCGACGGATACATTCAAGCAAGAATAAAATCAAGAAAAATTATGCCGACGATCGAAAGGAAATCTCCGTTTTTTTCCGGATTTTTACCACCTACTATTGTTACAGATGATACTGACTAAAGGCTGAAATAAAAAATATTGTTACATTTTTGTTGTTCTTTGCATTTGTAGTTTAGATAATAAAGTCAAAGTGGTAAATAATATTGTTTGTAGTTATCTAAACGTATCGAAAAATACAGTTTTTTTTTTCAAAATTCCAAGCTATTTGCGCCACCTGAAGATCGCAAGTCAAAATTATTTTTAATTTGCATTTTCAAAGCTGTTTATACATCGCAACGTTTGATAGTACAGGGTTTAGGAAATTAAAAAAAGAATGTTTCAATCCACCCTAAACTACACACCTTTTAGCAACTTTTTGATCTTTATTTTTTTTCAAGTTGTTTATGCTTTGGGGTCTGTTCTCTTTGTTTTTTTTTTTCAAATAATAAGCTATCCCAACTTTCGATTACCTTTTTTTCATACTGTCTTCACGCCATACTGAGACAAATTTACAAGGGTATGGGCTTAAAGGGAGATTATCATTTCTATTCTTTTAACACCACTTTTCTGTCAATGTGGTGGTCCTCCTCGTGTTCCTTTCATTAATTTGGTATTGAAAGGTCTTTCATTTTTATTACAATATCTTCCTAGTTACTGCTAGGGGTATGTCTTATTCTGTTTTGTGTTTCTCTAATAATTTCGTTATCTTAAGAATTGTTCTTATTACTAAGTAAGTTTCTATTTTGTGTTTTGGACCACAACTTTTAACATTTTGATCGTTTTGTTTGCTTCGTTGCTTTGAAATACTACATTAATAATGATTATTTAATATGTGTGTCTTGTCTCTCAATTTGATCATTGTTGTCGCTTTCTGCTAATTCTTTATCCAAAATTTGTACCAATAACACTAATTATTTATTATCATGTTTTTCTGTGAAATTTCTAGTTGCTACTTTGCAATTTCTTATACTTCTTATTCAAAACCCTAATTTTTTCTCTTCTCCTGTATATCTACGTTTTGCAAATATCTTCTACAGTAATACCAACTTGCATTTTAAATTCCACTACTTGACAATTTTCTGCTTCATTTAGCCTTTTCATGAAACTCATTTACATTATTCTTTTCCAGGATAATACTATTTTAACGTCTACCACCTGAATATTTTCGGGTTCTTTAAATCATTTTCATTGTTCTCTTCCAGAGCAATAGAATCCTTTGGTTACATTGCCACACTCTCAGATATTTAAGGTTTCATGGCTTCATAAGAGGTCTTGATCCACAGTTTGTTTTTACATGAAAATTTATGCTTCACTGTAGACAAAAAATTTAAAAAAATATATGTTCGTTTGCTTAGACCAGAAGAAAAGAATATGTTTGTACATATTTTTGAGACCAAATGAATTTGCTTTGGCATGGATGTCATTTAGGTTTAGTTAGCGAGACTAAATGTATTAAAAAATATATCAATACAAAATTCTTATATGATATACAAGACAAACAAGATATTTCTCACATAGTAATTGACGTGCTGATCAAATTTGTGGCAATAGAATTTGATGCGGTCCCTAAATTTAATGCATCGAGAAATTTATGAATAAGTGTTTTTAATTTACTTCAGAAGAACTAATATTCCTGAAAGAGAGTGGCTCTATTTAGCTGTGCATTGTCAGATTAAAACTTCATTTGACAGTTTTTCAACAAGTGGCAGTTCATATAATGTTTTTGATTTGCACTGAATACAGTCTACAGATGGCCTTATCAAGCAAAATCTAGTCATTAGGACGAATACAGTCTTGACATTTGACTTAATTTAAAAAGTGTCAGAAATTGACACAAAGTGAAATGTACGGTCTTTTTCCTTATTAACTTTTTTGTAAAATGAAAAGTAAAGAAATTCTCAGTGTTAAGAGGTTTTCAGGATACGCTGCCTACGATCAACTCTAATCTTCACCATGATGGGGATTGAGGCCAGAAAATAATAATTTATTCACATCACTACCAACTAACATTATTGTTCCACGTCTTTTGTTCATAGAAATGTTCCCACATTTTTGCCATGACCTTTTGATAATTAATGTGAATTTGTTCACTCCGAAACAATATTCTCCATAATTGTGGATGACTCTTCCGGCAATCCAAACTTCGCAGTGACATGCCATTAGCTTTGATTAGGTTTAAAAATGAGTAGGTCTATAATGCTGGACCCTACATCGCGACCTTATGATCTGTCATGATTCGCATCTAAACTGCTGGCCATTTGCTTTCGAGCAAGGAAAACTTCGCCTAAATTTAAAACTAAATATTTTCTTAACCAGAGGTGATATGAACCTACGGTTTTTAATGATTAATAGATTTGTCCCTTAGGAAAAACTTTCCAATGTTGGATTTTTTTTTAACTTTCAAAAAATTTTATATACAGGGTGTCAAAGGAGACGGTGATTTTTGCTCCAATTTCAATAGTAACTTTCACAATAATTTTTTAAAATTTTGTCACTGTACGTCAATTGAATCACTGGTCCATAGCAAAGAAAGTAGTCTGTCAAATTTTTGATATCTGCATATTTTAAGAGATACTGATTTTTTTTGTAAAACCTTGATTTTATCAACTTTTTGGTAGCTAGACCACACTGTGCGTTTTATCGTGCAAACTTTATATGTGATTATCATTATACCTTACGAAAAGCTTGTTTATGTTCAGTAAAAAAAATCCTACCTAAATGTTGTGATGTGCAGTGGTGTACTTATAATCACTTATACTATGGTTTATGAGTATCTCACAATTTTTCCCCATTGTTTTGTAGGAAAGTACTCGCCTGTAGATTAAGCAAAAGGTTTTTTCTTATTTTTTTATTTTTTAATATTGCACTGTATCTACAGGCACTGTATCTACAGGTGTATTTTACGGTGTGTAAATTTTTTTTTTAATTATAATTTTTTAATTTAATTTTTGGAAAAATTATATTTATTTATTTATTTCTAATACAACACTATTCCTAAAATTAAACTTGTTTTGAAAACCCTTAAAATTAAATATCACTAGTTTGATTTTGCGAGCGAGTACTTTCCAATACAAAACAATCGTGAAAAATTGGGAAATACTCATAAACGATAGACATATAAGTGATTATAAGTACGCCACTACACATCACAATATTTAGGTACAATTTTTTTACTGAACATAAACGAGCTTCTCGTAAGGTATAATAATCACTTACAACATTTGCTCGATACAACGCACAGTGTGGTCTAACTACCAAAAAGTTGAAAAAAGCAAGGTTTTACAAAAAATCGGTATCTCTTAAAATATAGCAGATATCAGAAATTTCACAGACTGCTTTCTTTGCTATGGACCAGTGATTCAATTATTGATGTACAGTGACAAAATTTTAAAAAATTATTATGAAAGTAAATTTAGACAGTTTAAAAAAATCCAACATTAGAATTCTTTTCTTAAGGGGCAAATCTATTAACCATTAAAAACCAGAGATCGATACCATGTCTGGTTAAGCAAATATTTAGTTTTAAATTTAGGCGAAATTTTCCTTGCTCGAAAGCAAATGGCCAGCTGTTTAGTTTAGATTTCACCCACTAGATTCCTGACGAAGTTTATTATTTTGTTGAAAGTAGTCTGTTTTAGGTACCTTGGCTCTAGCGGTTCCCTACTAAAGTGTAAATGTTTCCTTTCTTAGTAAGAAAGCTGTCATTAGTTTTCTTCTAGATTAGTGTGCCCTGGTATGCAGATTGGCTAAACGATTCGCACAAACACCGTTCGTCGAGGGCCATAGGATCTCGACGATTAAACGAGTTATATTTGTCCAATCTGAAGGCTGCTTCCTTGCTATTCCATAACATTTTAAAATTGAAGTATTTTCAAAGCTGTTCTAGACTATTATAATTTGCTTTTATTTGAAGTGTCATTCTTCCAGCCCCGTCACACATATTTCCAGTATTGCATAGGTGTATGCTTGAAATATAGTTGCGTTGATATCCAAACTGACTAGGGAAGAAATGGCATAGGACAGACGTTAATTAGTTGCACATGGCATGAATATTATTCAGCAGTCCCTGAAGGCTGTTAGTAATCAGCCCTCCAAACTTGCTCTTTATGTTTATAGATCAATCAACCTCCCAGAACGAGATTATGGCCATAGTAATATGATTCGGAAGCTAAAAAAATATTAGGGCCTCATATAATAAATTAGGATAATCAAATCATGTTTTTCTAGATTCGTTTCAAATTGCTTTAGATTAGTTGTTTGTTTAGTGGTTTTGCTATTGCTAAATATCTATAAACCTTATTAAAGAGTCGCCATTAATGTGATATTTTATTTAAATAATATTTGAAAGCCATCGGCGATGTGGAAAGACTATGTTGTGATAAATATTGCAACTGTGTAGATTTCAGATTTTAATTGTGGAAAATAAATTACCGTTATCACACACGTTACTGGGTTTAAAAATTAGTTTATAGTATGTCGTTCGAGTCTGTGCTTACCGAAGGAATGCGGCATGGGCGAGCGATGTTGTCACATGCCTTTATTAAATTTAAGTTTAATATCTCTTAATAGTTAAGTAAACCGTATAATTTAATTGACCCATGGAAAATAAATAGTAATAAAAAACTAAGATTTTATTATTATTTCAACGTTATTCAAAACCTGTTTTTATCTTATTCATGTTGTTATTTAATTGTATTGAAATAAAAGAGTATAATCAAAATAAGTCTAATCGAAAAATATGGCAACATAAGGCGGGACAAAGTGAACAGGTGCCTATTTGGAGCGTCAATTATTAATTTGATTGGTTATACACATCACGTGCTCATCTCGTGCTACCTATCTTTGATTTTGTTAGCCAATTGCCGCCGCTACGTCGTATACACAGGCTTATTCGACAAACTATACATAATTTGACTGCATTCAAATATATAAACTTAATGACATATTTTTTAAAACAGAGTACGTAAGAAAATATGCAACAGAAGAAGCACTCCGAGGCGGTGAGAACGTAAGTTCGGACAGTGAATCGAGTATGTCAGATTTCTCAGAAAATGAAGCTGAAGACATGGAGTTATAACGTCGGCTGTCGTCCGTACGTCATTTAACTATAGCTCGCTCAATGGGACTTCCTTTACCGTTGAAATTTCCCAATTTCTTAGATTTTAACATGGAGTGCTTACATAGTTATTTATACTTTGGTTGTTTTGCGAGTTCATAGTTTATTTGTTCCCAGTCTGCCTCAGGTTTACATAGCCAGAATTTCAGTCTTGATAAAGCAAGTATAGATATGTTTTATTATACTTTAATATGATTCGGTATTTTGACACTGTACTCGATTATTATATATCCCCTCTGAAATGGTTGATGTATATTTGTCAAAGGTATGCATGGCAGATTCTTTGATTATATACAGGGACTTAATTTATATTTAAACCTCCAACTAGAGCGAAAACCGTAGGAGATAAATAAAAACTTTCAAGTACAAAAGTAGGAAAGGAATGAAAATCAGGAAGTTGACAAATGAACATCAACTTCTTTATTCTAAATGGAACAACGAACAACGTGTATATTTTTCAATAAGGTGATAGATATTTTCATCCTGATTTCAAAAATATATATGTTGTTTATATTTTGCTTCAACCGTTTTCAATATATTCATCATTCATTCTTTAAAACCATCAGTGCGTAGTGCGCGCTTTGGAAATCAAAAATGTCATTATACTTCTTGCAATCGTTTATAACCAGTATTAATATTTTTTGCATATTTAAATTTTAATAACGAAAACATTACACGTTTAAAAATCATTAATTTTCAACATAAACTTGATTTACTATGCACGTTTCAATATTGTTTAATAATTTATTACTAGCACTAATGGACTCTGGATGATTCCTATTTAATAAAAATATCTCTTTCCTTCTCTTATTCTTGCTTCTAAAATGTTGATATTTTCGGGCCTGTTATCGTATACTTTGTTTTTTTGAATAGTTCCATAAAAAACCAAGGGCGTCAAATCGGGACTATTCGCCGGCCACTTAATGTGCTTGTTATTCCCTATCCAAAGGTCATACCTTTTATTCAGGAATCTTGTAACAGGCATCGTTGAGGTGTACTTGCTGGACAAGTAATCCAAATGTTGGTCAGTATCATTGGCAAGAAATTCTGAGTAGGTAGGACCTGTTAGAATGATTAGCCTAATCACTTTGTCGATTAAAGTGCCACACTAAACATTCAGCTTCTACGGTATTGAACTTTTAACAGCCTGAATTTTATATAGGTTCTGTATTGGGCAGAAATATTTATTTCTGAAATATCCTGACGCAACTGTATCTTTGGTGCTTCGGCTGGTTTAGAAACTTAAAGGGATGGTACCTAATTATATTTATGCAAAATTTCATGATTTTTACCACAAGATTGAACATGTTGGACGGCTGTATCGGAAATTAACCTCTCATGATTTTCTGTATTAAATTATGAAATATTTGGCGATATAATGCCAATAAAAACTATCTATAAAAAACAGTAACACATTCAAATCTTCATCTATATTTCGAGCCGTTGTCCTCTTTCCTTTTAAGATTTGTAACCACGGTTTAAACAACTATTATTCGCCGCAATAATAGCGCCTATCTGAGCGGGCAACAAATGTCATTGCAATTATTTTCCAAAGCCCTCTACATGTTTTGAACAAGTAAGCGGGACAAAATGAATGAAATTTTTTTATTTCCAAACCATACTAGATGTTTTAAGATGTGTGAAAACGTTGAAAATGGCTGAAACAAATATAAAAACTATATATTTTTGAAATCAGGATGAACATATCTATCATCCTATTGAAAAATATACATAGTGTTTCATCTAAAATAAGGTAGCTGATTTTCATTATATATTTATCATCCTATTGTAAAATAATGAACATACATACGTATTTATCATCATATTGAAAAATATACGGGGTGTTCCATTTAAAATAATGAAGTTGATTTTCATTACGTATTTATCATCCTATCGAAAAATATGCAGAATGTTCTATTTAAAATAACGAAGTTGAGGTTTATATTTTAACTTCCTGACATTCATTTGTTTTTTTACTTTGATTCAGACCAAACCCGAAAACTTTTGTATTTAAAGTTTTTGTTTATCTCTTACGGTTTTCGCTCTAGATAGAGGTTTAAATATAAAGACCCCGTACTTTTAGTCCATATTTGTTTTGTGTCATAAAGAAACTGAACTTCTTTGTTTATACAGAGCATACATACACATTATGTATGACAAAAAGTATGTATTTACATGAAGAAATTGCGACATATATTTTTAGAGTTAGAGTTTCATTATTTTTTTAATAACATGAATGAAATTGTTGGCACATATTTTAAATCTTGTTTAATAGCTGATGATATTTTAACTGGCCATGATAATTAAACTTGTCAAAATTATTGATATATTTTTCTTAATGCAACGTAAGTTTGTTTTACGGAAAAATGGTAAAAAATAATTTATTTTTTAAGTTGAAGACGCTTAAAATGTATGTCAATTTCGCGTATCAATTATTTTAAACGTTTGGTACTTTCTGTATAAAATGAGAAGTTTAAATTTTTGTTTTAATTAAGTTATCTATAACTATGGCAAAGTCAAAAGAATGTTTATATTTTTTATTTTATGGAATGTATTGTTGTACATATTAATTATTTTTGCAAACAGTAACCAGTTACAGTGGGTATATATTGATATGAACTGCCTTAATTTTAAGATTGTGGGTTTAAGTTTGATGATTACTGCAGAAAATGGTTTTATTTTAGCTAGTTTTAATATTGTGTAAAAACAATTAATTATTTTGTGATTGTTATATTAATTTATAAAGCTTTCATTTTTTATATATATGTCATTATCATAGAAATATTTATAGGTTTCTCTATGATGCTATACTGGGTTTCCTAACGATATAGAAACGAGCGATAGGTCCAAAATTGGGACAACTTTAAACACAAAATTTAAAGATGGTTCGCCATTCAAAACGATTTTTCAGTATAGGTAGTGGACCAAAAATAAGTGAAAGAACAAAGTGTATTATTATTTCTAGATCTATTTTATTTAAAAGATCATCGTCACAAAGTCAACAACACATTTCTGAGTCTCAATTAATTTATAATACAACAGTTTTCGAAATATTGACGTTTTAAAATTGACACTTCATAGTCTATCTAAATGGATTCTTGTAGTCTATAAGTCCTGAAATTAATATCTTTATAGGTCGTAAAAGTTTGATACAGGAGGGTGCAAACCACTAATTCATTTAGATTCTATAGCATGTGAAATGACACAAAATGTCAAACTTCAAGCGTCATTATTTCGGAAAAAGATAAACTTAGGCATATGCATGTTTTACAAATTATGTCTGAAATATTTAGTGCCCTGTGGAAATGTAATATACAAAATGCAACTAATAGTAATTTAAAATTATTTGACATCTTAACAACTAAGCAATCTAGGTAAAATAGTTGACATATTGGATGATTTAATCTCAGAAATGCCCTGCGAAAATTACTTGAAGTATATTGATAAATAATTTTAACTTAAAATGTAGTTAGTTCTGTCACTTAAGTTTGAGTCACTTTGTATGTGCAAAAATAATTTTGGAATGTTAACTTACACTCTAAAAATTTTGTATTTCTAGTTTTATTAATTTATGCTTTCTATCACTTCTACAATTCTTGTTCTAGAGATCATTGGGTCACCTGGTATTTTGTAATTGCATTACGTGGGCGGAGACACCTTCAGGCATTTTTCTGAAGGAACGGGCTAGTTGTCTCGAGAAATTTGGTTTTCACCTTACTTTCCACGATTTGGTTGGGTGGTGTTAACAGTTTTGGGAAGAATTAGATAACATGGGCGTAGTTTTTTTGTTAGGAGTGTTAATAATCTTGAGAGCTTGTGACGAAAAATCGATCTGGACCGAACAAAAATTTAACATCTGCGGGGTTATTGGACATTGGGCAAGTGTGTATTTTTTTCAATGAAATACGTGCTATTTTGGCCAGATGATTGCTACCCTTCTCCGTAATTTACGCCCTTGCTTATTTATATGCCAGTGATATCATTTCTAATTATTTTGGTCTACTGGTGTAGGTTTTTGGAGTGATTTCCTTTTGGAATCATTTCCCCGTCAGATAGAGTTATATATTTATCTTTATTTTAAATATTATTTATACAAATGATTATTTAGCAATTATTTTATTATTGCATTACATTTTGACCTCAGAAGTTTGGTTAACTGACTTAGCTGTACTTATGCTTTCTCAGTTTTTTAGAACATATTAGAAAGGTCAAAATGTGAAAATGTTTTTCAAAAAAAAATCCATATTTACAAAATACAGCGAAAAAGGCTTTTTTAAATTTTAAAAGTATTTATAGCAATATGGCCATTTTTGTTAATTTTTTTTCTAGCATTTTACGCAGTTTTGCATATTTGACGTTTAAAGCTTTAGAGAATTATTGCTGTTTGCAGCGACGACAAAGCCTGGTTTAAATATCAGTCCGGTTTTAAATACCATCATATCATTTTTATTTATTTGGTAAATGTCAAGGGAAATTTTAATTTAGTCAGTTTTATATACACAAATATTGATACCAAAGGAAGTTAAAATAGTGTTACCTTTACGCTTCCGCCGTGCTAAAACAAAGAAGATACTTGCGAATCATGGAAGAGATTACTTTCAGTTGAATGCCGTTTTTTATTCCTCAAAGATGCTAAAATTAAGATTTTACTGTTTCTATTAGATTTTTTTTTACTTACTAAATCAAATACGAGATACAATAATATAAAAATTATGATATCTAATTCTGTCCTGGATATAGTTAAAAGGGTATTAAGAATTTGGCAAGCTGATGCAATTTGACAATTATTTTCTGAGAAATGTGACTATATTAAACAGATGAACACATCAGACTATAAACATAATGTCCATAAAAAGTAAATTAGACAAGAGTAAAATATAAACATAGAAACTATAATAACTTATTTAGTTTAAGTTGTAACTGTAAACTAAATATACTCAATTCTGAATCTTTTACTTAAACGTAGTAGACAATGTTTGGTTATAACCATAACTTAGTATTGGATGTTTGCCTTTTTAATAGTAATAATCATAACGTTTCTGCAAATTCTGTCTGATAAATATCGGCTTATTGTTAATATACAATGACTAATGGATATATCGTGAATATCCACTCCAATCGATCGAATGCATTTTAGTATACGACGATGTACCGGGTGTTTCACTATAAATGGACCCCCCCTTTAAATTTCTGAATTGACGTTTTAGGAAAAAACGTTCAATACAAAAATAAAGGGGATGAAGTGAACTTTTTTATGGCATAGCAATGTTGTATACAGGGTGTCCCATAAATGCGGGATTAAACAACGTTATATTTTTTTAAATGGAACACCCTATATATTATTGCATATTTGGATTTTGCGGAGAATTTTAGACATATTTCATGAATAATGTCCTATACCTATCTGTTACTGTTTTTGAAATATTGACAGTTGAAAATCGACCATTTACCAAGTTTGACAGCCTGTAAAATCTAAACGGCTAAAGATAGAGCAAAATGGTTTGCACCTTCCTATCTTGGTTTTTCATAAGCTATCGTTTGACACTAATTTTGTATTTAACCAGCGGTTAAGAAATACCGGTTAACTTTAACCTCTGGTTAAATCTAAAATTAGTGTCAAACGATAGCTTATGAAAAACCAAGATAGGAAAGTGCAAACCATTTTGCTCTATCTTTAGCCGTTTAGATTTTACAGGCTGTCAAACTTGGTAAATGGTCGATTTTCAACTGTCAATATTTCAAAAACAGTAACAAATAGGTATAGGACATTATTTATGAAATATGTCTAGAATTCTCCGCAAAATCCAAATATGCAATAATATATAGGGTGTTCCATTTAAAAAAATATAACTTTGTTTAATCCCGCATTTATGGGACACCCTGTATACAACAGTGCTATGCCATAAAAAACTTTACTTCATACCCTTTATTTTTTATATTGAACGTTTTTTTCTAAAACGTCAATGAGAAAGTTAAAGGGGGTGGGGGGGTCCATTTATAGTGAAACACCCGGTACACGGTCGCGATCTTGATTTCGATCGGACGCAGTAATTTAGTTCAATTCTATTTTTAGAACTGATTTGGACTGAGTTGAAGCGGACCGAGTGCATTTTTATATTGGAAACGCCGGGATTGAAAATCGACTTATAGTGACATTTGATGTCAAAAAGTTGATGATGCTCTCGAAATTAGTTCTTTTCTGTGTTTATGATATAGTGGCTGTAGTTTTTATTAAGTAAATAAGGATATTCAAAGGTTAAAACTATCTATTAACCGCAAAAATAAAACAAAGTTAAGTTCAAGTTCAGATCTTATCTCTGCTTGCTTTTATAGAATTTAAAACAGAATTCTTAAATCGGATGCTAAGTGTGACGAAATGCACCAGACTGATTAAGAAGTAGTTGTATTCGATCGGTTGAATCGGATCCAGTTTTTGCCATCTACATACGTTCAATGACTACGGGTATATCGTGAAATTCGATCCACTTCAACTCATGGGATGCAGTTTAATCAGCTAAAAAGACGCTGATATACGCGGACGCGACCATGTTTTCAATCGGATGTAGTAGTTCAATTTAATCCTGTTTTTCAAGTCATTTGGTCTGAGTTGAAGCAGATAGAGTGCCAACACGAGACTTCAATAAATCGACTTGAAGTGACATTTGATATCAAATAGTTACAATAAAGCGAATAAACCTACTCATTATTTGGTGTTGTCTGTTTTATAGTTTGCTATTTTAGTTGTAAATTATATGCAGACATTCTTCTGTCATTATTTGATGGTCATCGGAGGTTTTCCTCTTTCTCTTTTAGGTTCATATAATCTCCCCTGTATTTATTTGCTTATTCCATATATCATCTCTTTGTCTAATGTTATGATCAGCGAAGTACCATTTAATCTTTGCTACCTGTTCCTTGACATCTTTCACCGCAAGCCTTTTGTCCATTCATTTATTTTTCTGTCGATTAATTATATATGTAGCGCATTTACTTTTTTTTATCCATATTTGCTTTGTCCAAATCTGCGCTACAGGTGTTTAGGGAGTGCATATTATTTAAACAATTTGGTTTTGAGGCATTTTTCATATTAGAACCTATTTTCTAACTTTCTTTTCTCTTCTACCCTACTGTCCGTTATTAAGATAATATCGGCCGCATATCTTGTTTGTCAATTTATTTTAATCCTCGTTCTTTCCATTCTAACTGTTTAAAAGCGGCCTTGAATGCTTGATTAAAGAGTGATTATATCGCGTCTCCCTGTTTAACACCCCTTTTAATATTTTTATATATCTTGATTATTATTATGAACAACGTCATAATAATATGTAAGATATTCTGCCATTGAGTAAAGAGCTTTTTACTGCCCTGTGTTCTGTGTTACTGTCAAAAACGTTGTAATCTTTGGTTTAGTAGATCATGGGGAACATTTATAACCATTTTCCACTGCTTTTAAGCATTTCTACAATAATATTATCAATTCCTTGTTTTTTTTTTATTCTTCATTTCTCTTGGTGCTTTTTTTATTTCTGGTTTACTAATTTCCGGTTGTAACTTATCTTATTCTGATATTATCCTGGAGCTTTATTTGGTATGACTTTGATTATTTAGTATCTTTGTGTGTTTTTTACCGTTTCGGTCTTATCGCTGTTTCTACGCCATGCTCGTCTTTGATGTAATTTAGTTCAAACTTATGTTTCTATTCTTTTGTATTGTTTTACCAACTTTTTCTTCTTGTATTTTTCGTTTGACTTTCTTTATTAGAAACAAATAATACATAATTATGGTTTTCTCAGTATTCCTGTATTCTATAGATCTTTTCCTCTCTACTTTTTTTCATAAGTTTCTTTGCTTTTTTTTCCGAAATATATCCTTTTTGATTTTAAAAAATATCTCCGACAGTGTGTCATTTATCTTGACAATGATTTTGATATTATGCTCTAGTCTTTGGTCTAATTGTTCTTTTAAATGCACATTTATTTTGTTTTTATTTGTTCACGTATTCCCCGTATTCTCTATTTCAGCTCAAATAGTGTATTCTTAATACATATCTTTGTTCTTATCATCCTATGATCACTACCTGTAGTATTATGTAAACGTTCATTCTCTAATAACAACGAAAATAAAACATGATTTTAGTATCTTTGTTTATATGCGTTCTACCTGTTTGATTTTTTAAAATTAAAAAGGATTTTATAACCTGATGGATAATTTGACGAAAGGCAGGAGACTTATAAAAGGTGGTTGCATTCGATCGGTTGAATCGTATCCTGTTTTCGTGATGTACTATTGCGATAAAAAAGTAGGACAATAATATTTTAATTGAAGCTCCTTGACTATTGTAAATGATTTATCGTTAATTCTTAAATGGATAAGTAGGTTCATAAGAAATTTAATTTTATTCGTTATTTGTCAACTTAAATTAATCACTAAATAAATACTCAAAATGTATTTATAATCCGAGTGCTAGAATTAGTGTCCTTTTTTTTGGTTATCGCAATGGTACCTGCGTGTGCGTAATGTATTCGATCTCTATTTAACAGGCTCTACCTCTATTAGCAGTAAGCCATAGCTTTTAGGTAATAATGGCCGGATGTACTGCAATAAGTAATTACAATTATAAAGACAATTCATTCAAATACCGAGTTTTACTGCTAAGTCTGTTTAAGTAGACAATAAGTGCATTTAAATAACGATAAACCAACGTATCCATCCTTGAAATTTTATTTGGTCTCGTATTAATCTCCAATGACAAAATAATGTATTTGCTTATAGATTATTTACCCTTGGTAAATAAACATAAAATTATGCCATTATTCTGCCTTTTTTAATTAAATGCTTATTATTTGTCAGAATCACGTGAAAAATATTAAAAGTCGGACATATAATATCCTAAATAAGCCATACAATCAAGTTCATCTACTTAATTTTTTCTAATTTTCTTTCTTCTAATTTCTTTAAGAGCCGAAAATCTACACAGAAATCTTTAATATTAGACCGTGCTATAGTCATGTCCTATATATAATAATGTCATCAAACACAGGCAACTCGGTACACCTAATACATGTGTGCTTAACACTTTTCGGTCGGGTTTTGTCCAGACTGGAACTTTTTTAAACAAGTGTCAGGTATATGTAGTGTATTAACTATGGCGCAGAATATGGACATTCGAATAACATTCAATTTTGAGAGTACTTCCTTTTTCTTGAGGACAGCAGATTTAGTTACTCACACTGCAATCCGCTAAATTTTTACTAAAATAATAAGGTTAGTTATTTTTTTACAAGTTTGCTCCCCTAACGTTTAAATACGCTCACCTTTGGTGGCTTAGGAAGTAAATGGCTCGGCTGTATCCAAAATAACCGTCTGTATTTTTTTTCTGATTATTTTGTTTGATTTTTGAATAAATATGTAATTTATTCAAACTAATTTTGTTCAGAAAACTCATGCCTTTGGACAATTTCCCTTTTAAAAGCGAACTATTATCAGGCATTCCAGAGTGCGTACGTGGTGACCCAGGTTCGATGTAACCCCCCTGTAACTTTGTTGTTAATTTTGACGTTTGGGTTATTAGGATATGTGCAAAATTGTATTATTTTGGAGATATCAGAAGTCCAGTGGCACTTCCAGTTTAACCGGAAATACAGACCTGTATATTTTGTCCATACTGACGGGTTGACATTTTCTTTAAAGATTGAACTGTTGGAGCCATTTTTTAAAAATCAAAATAATTTCAATGTCATATCCTTTTTTATCGTTTCAATAAAAATCACCTTCAGTTTTTAAAATGCTTAATTCAATTGTATTTTAGATAGAACATGCCATATTTGTCTCCGAATTGAACATAACTTGTCAAAAAATGAATAACAATATTAAAATGGGGAAGTTTGTCATTAATAAAAGCACAGGACGGCCATTTTACTTCTTTGAAAAATGGTTCATGCAGCGTCATCTTTAAAGCAAATGTCAACTTGTGACCCACTATTAAAAAACAGATTTAAGGTAGAACACGAATATGCACAAAAATATACAGGGTGCTATTTAAAGTAAAAAATTGGGTGGCCTTCCGGTTAAAGCGGAAGAGACACCGGACCTCTAATATTTCCAAAATAATATATTACTCTATTTATCCCAAGTACCAATTTTTGTTTAAAATAACAAAATTACAGGGACTACAATGAACTGTGTCACCCTTTATAATGCATCCTAAGTTTAACTTTGAAGGAGGTTTGGTTGTGGTGCAATAGGCTTTAATACCTATATGAGCAGTATAAAATTAAGTTGCTTGGTTACATAACTTGTTTTTTGTTTTGAAACTGTGATTTGTCAGACTTTCAAAAGTAATTAAAGCACCACTTGAAATAAAGGTCTTTTTTTCTAAGTTATGTTGCAAAAATCAATCATTCAAAGCTTATGGAGACTTGCCGACTTGCTACAACGTTGGCTTAATTACCCAAACAAAGAGTAATAAATAGTAATTTTTAATGAATAAAATCAACACCAAATATTTTTATTTAATTTTAATGCTGCACTGATAGACCTACGAAGGACGGTAAATGCCATCAGTTTTTAAATATTTGCTTTTAGATTCAGCAGATATTTTTAGTTGCGGATGAATTTGTATAAACGAGAGTGACTTTGTGTACTGAAGGGGTGGTATATAAACACATTTATATTAATACAAATTGTTTTCTAAGTTGTAAATAATACCCTGAGTGATACAGAGAGAAACTATAGTCTGTTAATTTGAGACATTAGTGGAGGCAAATTTTCCCGAGATTTTAAGTTTCTTATAATAGATATTTATTTTCTAGCCCACAAAAGCAATCGAAGGCGGTAAAAGCTTACTGGCTCGTTTTGTAAATGCTGAAGATACAGACTTTCTTGGGCGATAAAATACGATTACTGCAGTACTATTCGTATTAGGAAATTTAGGGCTAAGGGTCAAAATGAATTAAAAAGAAGATTATTTTTAACTTTAGTCCTCATATTATTTGTGTACCTCGAGTTCTTATTTAGAGTCATTTATTACGTGTAAGAAAATGTTTTACTATAACGAATGGCATTGAAAAAAGATACTATAATAAAAATGTTCGTGTAAAATTTTCTGACTGTTTAAAAAGAGTTAAAAACTACATGACATTACTGGGAACCTTTTACCAAATATTTTTAGTAATTGAAGAAACCAAAATTATTGTTCAATCTGCGGAAGCTGAACGTTTATTATAGATATGTTCTATATTGTTGTGGATGATTCATGTTTGTCAGACAAATTGTCTATACTGAAATCCAGACTTTTTGAATAAGGCCGCATCGGCCTGGCCTCAGGGTGTAAGTGCTAATTTAGTGACCTTAAGCATCGACCATAATTGGTCGATGCCTTAAGGAAGCTGAAAAACCTAAAACAACTGGAAAATTTTCCACGTTTCGAGGAACAAATCTGCCCCCTTTGTCAAGAACGAGAAATCTAAAAATGAAAATTTAAACAGTAAAAAGGTCTTCTTGCACTTGGTCCACTTTTAAAATGACTTATTTCATTTCAAAACTTGACGAAACGGGCTTTTTACTGTTTTTAAATTACATTTATCAACCATTTTCATTTTTAGATTACTCGTTATTGACAACGGCGGCAGATTTGTTCATCGAAACGTCGAGTATTTTCCAGTTGTTTTAGGTTTTGACTAAATTAGTGCAATTTGCACCCTGCTGCCGGATCCGATACTAAGGAAAATTGTTATTATTTTCTCGATGAGGGTGTTCAAATTTCTTTGTATTTCTATTAATTAAAACGTTGCACACTCGTAGATATTCAGGATTAATGGAGCGGATGGAAAGTTTGAGGAATGGCACATGGGACTGATTAAAAAGTCTTTGTATTCGATCGGTTGCATGGTATGTGGTGTTCGCGACGCACCTGCACAGTATTATAATGTGCGTAATGGCAAGAATAAAATATATTTTAAAATTCTTCAGGAGAGTAGATATAGGGTATAAGATCCCACGCTTTCTAAATAAGAACATGGTAGGTACGCTACCGATTTTACTTTCTCAATTTGGTATTTTCAGCGGCTAAAACAAATACAAAAAACATAAAAGAGTATCTTGATAATTTTTAATATAATGAACGAATAAAATGTCGAATTTCTGTTTTGATGTCGTCTATCTTTGATTCAATTTTAGTGGATGCTTAATTTGCTCAGATATAAAGTTAAATGAATAAATCAAATAATGAAAATAAATCAAAAATAATTAAATCATTTTTATAAACCTGTTTCAGGAAACGTTTAACTTACTAGATTCCGGGAATTAAAAAAATAATATTACATGAAACATTCTTAATTTTTTCCAGTACCGTGCACCACGGAAATTAAACGTTTGCTGATACATGTCTATAAAACATTTCATTATTTTCATAAAGTTTTGTGTCATACTTAATTTTTATAGAATTCTTTCACTTAAATAGGATCAGAGACGCGCATCAAAAAATCAAATCAAAATCTTTACAGATCAATAAAGTACAATTTTTTTTACCACCGTCAAGGTGGTAAAATGGTTTTTCGACAAAATGTGCCAGCACACAACGATATATAAACAAATTAAGATACAAAGTAAAACGTAGTGTGTTTTACTCAAGATACTCTTGAAACATAACATACCTTTTACAGGCATCATTTATTATAAATACAAAATATTTTAAAGGAATAAAGACTAAAATTTAAAATTTAAAAAAAGTCTTCCCAACTGTAAAATACAGATTATCTTTGTGTCGAGTGTCTTTTTGCATCAAACAATTTCCCAGCTGTGATTGTACAGCCCCATCCCTTCACAGAGTATCGTTCTCCCTCTGCCATTAGAGGGAAGATTGTTGACTAGATTAGAAACAGGATTGGTCCGAAGAAAGAGCCCTGTGGCACTCCCATTCCAACTACGTTCTCCGTAGATGACTAACCCACCCTTACCAACTGCATTCTATTCTCTAAATATGACGAAACCGGGCGATGCTATTACAGGTGAAGTTGTAGTAGCCTAGTTTTTGTAAGAGTAGATCATGGGCAAGACAATCGAAAGTCTTGCTATAGACTCAGAACAGGTCAGCATTAATTGTACACCAAAGACTCGAATGAAAGCTGTATGTTTGATACAAGACTCGGTATGCCCAAAGTGGTGTTCCTACCTCTAGGGAGTCCAAATTGGCTCTCAGCAAAGCAAAGCACTTATTCTCCTCAAAGTTTTCCACTCACTAACATTATAGCCATGCACCTTTCAATATCTTTCGAGATCACTGCACCGGGAGTAAAGAGATTGGCCTGTAATTTGATTCCAGATTTTTATCATCTTTCTTGCATATTCTGATATTAATTTTTTTAAATATATCTGAAAAGATATTTATACACGAAAAAATTATTGACCAGCGTAGTAAGCGGAACTATAATGACGTTTTTTTATTATTTTTATCAATCTCACACTCAACCCAAATGTATCACTGCTCGATTTATACTTGATATGGATGACACTTATACCTAGCAATTCAGATAACTGCATTCTTATCACTTATTTTCAAAGGAACTTTAGGCTAAAAGACCTTTAAAGTGTTTCTTTCAATGGAACACCCTGTATATTATTAGGTATTTAAAAAGATATTTTCTTCCTGATCATAAATATACCCGGGTTTATATCTCTAGCTTGAAAAATTGCCGAGCAAATCGGCCTTCACCTCTTTAAAAGAGAGCTAGTTGGGGACGTTTTTAAAATCCCAAAATGATTCGTCGGAATGTCCTTAATTAACATATTTAGCAATGTCTGAAATATTCATTATATTTGTTAGTGAGATGTCTGAGTTTTTGTTGATTATCTTCCACACAGTTCTAATAGGATTTTTTGCAGAACTAGTAATGTCATCATTTGATCTAATTTTGAAAGATGTATAATTTTGTCCATCATTAGGCCTTTTATGTTGTCTGCTTAACTTCCCCAATAATCCGAGGTGTTCACGCATTTCTCTCAGAACCGGGTTGTACCATGAAATGTTCCTCGGATGGTTCGATCTCTCTTTGCATATTTTTTGACGGAGTCTTTAGGTAAGATTCCTCCAGAATCTGAATAAATTTGTTGAATTTACAATTCTATATCTCCACTATCTACAAAGCTAAATGAAACACCTTCGGGCAGATGATATAGAACGTTGTCAGACCTACCTGGGTAATTAGTCTGCTGAACCTGAATGTCAAAAGTTATCTAGATATATATTTTTTGTGCATTTTTATTTGCCTTTAATGTTTAAATTACCAAATTGAGAGAAAAATCAGTGGCGTACCATATTTTCTTGGGACCGCCCATGGTGGAATATAACATATTTAATACAAATTGGAGCTTGTGAATATTTATGAGAACGGGTGAAGTTTTAATCAAGTAACTTCTACTATTCTGCAAATACAAAAAAAAACGTAATTTTTGTAAACATTTTAACACCCTGTATCGGGAAAATCGATCCGTTGTGAACCCACGTTTATATGAACTATTTCTTATTCATTCCTTAAATATCTACTTACTTACTCAAACTGATTCAAAAGCTTCGGGTGTAGATTTCTGATATTGCTTCTAGATGAAAAGTTCTAATTTGGTTCATAAGCCTTCTACGGAGAAATTGAATATTTAAAAAAAAAACAATACATTTTCAAATATTTCCTAAACGCGTTAAGTGGTGTTCACGAGGAATTTTGGTTTAATATTTTTTTGAAAACTATGCCAGGCCACTCATATTTTTAATTATTTTTTTTATACATAAATCTGTATTTTAACTGCCACAAAGGCCTTTTGTTTTTCTAATATGATAAGCGGCTTAGACGTGCTTTTTGTTGACCAGATTGCAAAACAATAAGGAAAAGATCTAGATCTTCTTTTAACTTGAACTTGTTTTAATTACATTAAAATTCCGTGCGGACGCCACAAGACCGTATTGTATTTTCAGAATAAGTGTCTTAAAATGATTATTTCTTCCACCAAATTTGGTGCAGAAAATCTGTCCTCATACGCTTAGGAGATATTGGTAGATGTATTGCTTTTTAGTAGTTAACACCCTGTGGGTTCGTTACGAAGCTATTATGAACATTAGTCTATTTGAAGTTTTCGTCTTAAACTGTTATAAGTATCGATTATCTAGGTTGTAGTAGCTGTAATTATATGAATCATCTTTCCAAGTTTATACAAGGCTCTTTTTAAGAAGAGCGTTTTATCTGTGTTTGTAACTTGCTAGTTCTTACTCCTTAGCTACGAAAACTTCAAAACGGAATAATATATTCTTGGGCATCCACCACAATATTACTAATTTTGTCCATTTTAATCCAAACATATATCGTGCATTCAATTTCAGGAAAAAACAATTAAGGTACGCAAAGCCTCTGTGGAAGGTCCCTGGAGATACACACACATATTTTGAAAGTTATGCTTTTTAAAATAATCTTTGCAAAATTAAGAAAATAGCCAATCAAAATACTCTTAATATTATTGTAATCTTCTTGATTCATAATTAATTATAATTGTTATTATTTTAAGGTATCACTAGGGGTATTATGCGATATTTCAAAAGTGTATTAAACGACTTTATGCTTCCAAAAAATGTTAAAATATCTGAGCAGATTGAAGTTTTGAATAGATTTGTATCGGTTTGATATTAGTGTTGCCTTAAAAGCGAGGTAGAATGTAGATATAGTGTTAGTGTGCAATTCAAAAATAATTATTAAACATCGTTGTAATTGGCATGCATATTCACTCGTCTGTAAAAGCGACCAGGATAAAAGTTTTTCGGCCCAAAATATTTCAAATGCAATATAAATTCTAAATATCGAATAATATTTTTTTTATAAACATGGATGAAATCTGCTTTATAGTTTTGCAGAATAGTGAATATGTTCGTATTAATAATTTTCTTTATTTAAGTAATCAAGTTTTAACATTTTGTGGTCTCATTACTAATAATAAATTAACTGTATATATACATATTTATATTTAGATAAAATTATCTAGATACTAACTGCATATTAATTGAAACGAGAAACTCAATCGTTATCACCATTTTCAAAAGTTTATATCTCGGAAAATAGTTTTCTTCTGGTTATTTTAAAAGATTCACAGTTTTTGATAAGTTATAGGATGATAAAAAGAAGAAGGAGGAAGGGATCTGTCACCGCTCCAACTGACGAGTTCTGAAGAGTGCCCTCACCCTGAAGAGGCCAAGATTTGTATTATGTCCTTCTTCAACTTTACATGTTTCCTTATTTAAATACACATCACTTTCCGAGCCACCCCAGATTCCGTGTTAGCAAAGGCCCGCGTGACCAGGCGGTAAGAGGGTAATTCCGGGCCGTAGCAGGGAGGTACCTAAAACCCTCCGGTTTGTTCTTATTGAGAAAATCGTCTCCTAATGGGTTTAAGTAGTTCCAAACTGGTTAAGCTTTGCGCACAGGTCGTAACGTGTTTTGGCTTTATTTATACAGTATAAAATATGCACAAATACATGATAGCGTAAAATAAAATGAAAACTATTGAAAAATCATCAGCTAGACGGGAGCAACCAACAGTCTGACCCCTACGAATTTATCCAAGGCATCTAGATAGTCCTCTTGTATTAGTCTTCTAACCAGTTCTTCCGGTCCCATTGGCAAGTCTTCCCCAAGAATCGTCCTCAAATGGTGCGTATCCGACACAATGGTATAACCTATGTTCCGGATTATCTTCCTCCCCCTGATACGCGAGACACCCGGCAGCATCCAATCTTGCAGTAGTAACCCGCAAATTGACTATGCCCACTTAAAACCTGTATTACTTCACGATCCGTTTCATGTCTCATTGCACCCCTTCCCTGTATGCTAGGAAAAATCTGAAAGGTTCATGTTCATCTACTAGTGTGGCCTCATTCCATTCTCTCTGCCATAACTGTAGAGTTCTTCTTCTAACATGTTTTTTAAAAAAGCGTTGGCTTAATCGCTTCTCATCGAGTATAACGCCCAGATACTTATATTGCGGTGCCCTCAATATTCTGGTAACCCCAATTCTAACAGTGGGGTTACTTTTATATTGCAGTGCCCTCGATATTCTGGTAACCCCAATACTAACAGTGGGGTTTCTTGTTAGCTTACTTCCAAATACTACATATCTCGATTTCTCAGGCGAGATCTGTCAATTCCCTGTTCATCTGGCCCTCCAGCGCCTGCCATTTATCAGCGCAGGTTAAAAATTGCCAAGTCGACAGCAAACGCCGCCATTCTGTTCTCCTCGATCTGAGCTGCTGGTCAAAAATTGCCAAGTCGACGGCAAACACCGCCATTCTGTTCCCCTTGATCTCAGCTGCTGGTCAACTACTAAATTCCACAAGGTTCGACCTAATTTAAACCCCTGCGGACAGCCTCTCTCCGAGTCCCTCCTCAGTACAGCTGGGTCTGCCCGATACGTGATCTGCCTTTCGCTAAGCTAGTTAACTGTTAAATCAAAACTATACCTGGGGAGTCGTTTAAGAGCTCCTCAGCTGCATTATCTGTCCTTTTTCTGCTTATAAATCTCGGGCTATACCTCGACAACCCAATGGGTATAATACCTTTCTCTAGGTATTCTGAACTGATCAAAACTGGTTCCTCATCTCTGAAATTCTGCTCATTAATGATATTCGCTAGTTCGTCCTTGCCGATTTGAGCCGTCACGTTAAAAATGGTAACTCTAGGTCATAGCTTACCTACTGCTGTTCTGTTTATCTTAAGTTGATCCCTAATGAACGCCTCCGTAAGCGTATTGACCTACACATTCTTAGATTCGATTGTAACCGTATGGTTTGTAGTAGAAAAGTTCCTAGCTAGTTTAAAACCGATCTCACTTAGATTAATGTTCTTCATTCCCATTTTCTTTAACTCTTCCCCACTAACCTCCTTATCCCCTACCTTCTTCACTATTTCCACTCTGTACGTCTTCTCTGCCAGTACCGGCTTTTTAATCCCACTGATTTTGACAGAATTAACAGCGACCGCCACATAGGCGCCAATCTTCCCTCCCGCTTGCATCAAATTATCAATTTTCTTATTTTGCTCCAATATCCCTTTATTCTGCATAATTACTAAATCCCTGATATCACTCTGCAAGTCTTTGATCTCTATAATTTTGTTCAATTTAATATCCTTATTGAGCCTTCTAGTTCTTTAGCTAAGCCGGCCGCCTTTCTCTTATTGCCAGTTGGTCCAATGAGACGATCCACCAAAACGACAATGGCTTTAGTCCTAGACCTACTTAAACACATCTGCTGAATCCCTGATTTCTTTCTCATCGAGGTCGAGATTAAAACCTCGAAGTCCATGTCCAAATCACTCGATATATCGCCACGCGCTCCAGACTATCTTGAGCTTACACAGCTTTCCCGCCTGCTGTCCTGGGGGGGAGGGGATTGCTAACCTCCCCCTCAAGCAAGCACTTCTCATCCGTAGACCAGAACTGATTGCTGGTCCGTCGTTGCCCGCCAGAGGCTCACTTGAAGGGGTGCACGCAAAAATATTGTTTCAATTCGTTGGGTGCACGCCTTAACCAATATAACCAATAGATAAATAAAGCAGTAGAAAAGTATGAAATTTATGGCAAAACTTTATTTCACCATAGAATCCTCTGATGACGCCATGGGCGCAGGGGGAAGCCAGATCTCCATAGACATTATTTGCCGTATTATGTAGTATTTACCAATGTTAAACAAAGTAGGTTCCTGATTTCTTAAGATATCCGATTACAAATTAACAAGTCACAATTGTTACAGGAAACATTCACATGTAGGATGGTGCGCCGCCGGCTTGCTTAAATGATTTCAAATAATATGTCTGGGAAGTGTGGCAGGAACATGCTATAATGCTTTATACAAATGAACCAGATCCTTAAAACTCAATTCCTGTTAAACTGGAAGTAGACAATCAAGTGGACAATCTAAAACTTTTTCAGATTTCGGTTATTCCTCCAAATTTTCTATGTGCATTGTGCCGTCATGTTCTGATCGGAATTGTTTAAAATTAAAAGATCCTTTTTATGTTATCGTATAACCAACATCAAACGTCGGCCAGTAGTGTCTCTAGGTACAAGAGCAAATAAAATTCCAATGACTTTTTAAGCAGTGTCTGTCAGGGTATCAAGCTATTAATAATAATTATTTTTATAGCAGTGTTAAAAAATAATACAGACAATATCTTTATAGAGAAACATCTAGAAATTTTTGCTGAGAAAAAGTTTATCAATGTCTATTTACACATTAGGACATATACAAGTTCACGTTTTTGAGGGGTCACGTCACATGGAAGGTCATGAGAAAGACTAGTGGAATCGATAAATACCGAACGTAACTAGAAGATGTCTGAATATGTTTTGAAAATTCATTAAAAAATAAGAATCTAGCATTAACTTTTAAATCGCTGCCAAAATTCCTTCGATATTTTTGTCGGGCCTCAAAGTAATGGCAAAATCCTACTTATAGCAAAATGGTGACTTAATTTTGTGTTTTGTTACATAGTTTTCTGAGCTTCCTGTAACTTATCCCAAATATTAAAATTTATACATTAGATCAAAATTGGCGCCAGAGAGCTTTTCGAGATATTAGACTTTCGAATATGGCGGTAAAAATTAAATTACTCACAGTTTATTACTTTAATATTATTAATTAAATTATATTGAATTCAATGGAATTTTTCCCGATAGCATATTTTTATATAGACATCTTTTTCGTGTGTTTTTCATATTTAAATGTAACATTAGATGTTAAGGATTCTGCGACCCTTCTTATGTGAATGCATCTTGGGTTTTCAAAACAGTTATTGAATGGTTCGTGTCTTAAGATAATACAACACTCAAGAAAGTCTCTACCGACTTTTTGCAGCTCGACTCTAGTACCTTTGCAACTTTTAAGCTCAGTTTTGTTTAACTTCAACCTACAAGAGAGTCTACAGATTTTTTCTAGCTCGATTCGAGTCCTTTGCAATTGCAACTTTAAAGCTCAGTTTTGTTTAACTTCTCTTTTTTTGCTAAAAAGCTATGAAAAAAATATATTAAAGAATTATAAGAGATATTTTTGAGTGAATAGTTTGATGTATGACTAGTTTGGACAGCAAACACACTATCTATAGCTAATCATCAAACAAATCGTTAGGCTTCAACCACATATTCAGCAAAATGGATCAGTAAAGCAAAATTAACTCGTGTGAATTAAAAACTAAAATTTGCTTATAAAAGGTCGAATCCCTGAATTACAGGGTTATCATAGAATTTCTCCAGGTGAGAAAAACCCACTCGCCATTTATGGGTTATTTCGGTTTTTTTCAAAAATTGTAATGGAATGAAAAATGAATATATATATTTGCAAATATAAACAACAAAAATAAGATATCAACTTGAAAACACATCCATTAAGGAAAATTAAAAATCCAACATATAATTGCGTTATTAGTCAGTTGTTATTAGTCGGAATCAGAATCTGAATTTCCACGTCCTTTTTGAGATCTGTTTCGCATATGTCTGGATTTTTACCAATCTGGCAGTTTATCTGGCCCAAATCTGTTACGTTGCTTAGTCCATATGAAATAAAAACGCGCAATAAAAGGTCATGAAGCTGTACATGAAAACAATGTGAACATCACAAAACATTGGAATTTTCCATTATTTTTCAATTACACTAAATAAAATAGATTTTCATGTTGCCAACCTAAGTCTTTGAGGTAGAAGGTTTTATCAAAAGCTCACCTTTATCTTCTGTAGGTAACAGCAAGAGAATTTTCAGTTTCCGAGATCTCCATGACCAAGTTGGTATTTTCCCTAACTCCAGTACACGCAAAAAGTTGGGTTTAATTTATCCTGTGAACAATATAGAATTACATAAGTAATTCGAATTTATAGTTTTGTTGAAATATCCCGAAATATTGTTTTTTATTTACTATTTTTATTTATTGGCTAATTTGTTGTTTCAACTTGCTAACTAATTCATGGCTTTATAGAGATTTTTTTTATCTTACCCAAAATACTTCCTCAAGTAAGAGTTCTTAATTGACCAAAAACTTAAATAAGTAACTGAGGTTTTGTTGTGATGGGATGGAGGGGACAATAAAGCCGCTCTAGACCTGTACAAATAGCGAGTATGATGGGGTTTGGAACCTTCGGCAACATGCACTAAAACTGAGCTTTATTCACAATACCGAAACAGAATCTTTGCACTCGACGCGCGTTTCGCTAACCATGTTAGCATCATCAGGAGATGATTAAGACTAGTTTTAATCATCTCCTGATGATGCTAACACGGTTAGCGAAACGCGCATCGCGTGCAAAAATTCTGTTTCGTTATTGTGGATAAAGCTCAGGTTTAGTTTAGAATATATAGCGAGGTAAATGTCAAATGATGACGTTCAAAGTGCTATATTATAGAGACGTCATATCGTGAAAACCAAAAATGACCAAAAGCGCTTGAATGTTGGTAAGTACCAGAACCGAATGGTTTTTAACGGTCATTCGCTTGAACCTCTTATGTAAAGTTTTTTTAAATTTATTTGCTAGGTATCTTTTCTTTTTGCAATGATGGTTGTATAATTGTATAGGAATATGAAATGAATAGAAAAAGAAATCAACTAGAGCAAAAAATTGAAAGGCCCGATAAAAGCCGAAAAAGCCCGGCGGATTGGATTGTGTAGGAGAACCACGTCTTTTTTCAAACCCTTTTGCTCATGATATTCAAATTATCTCCATTTTATGACATACTGCAGTATCTATTGCCGCCGTTACACACACTGTTCAAACGAAAACTCAAATTACATAATCTGAAATAATAATTTATTGTTGAGTCTAGTCTGAATTCCCCGAAAATATATTAAGCACTTAATATTGGTAGATCGATAGACTCATTTAAATAATAACCACAATTAATAAAGTATTGCCATTAAATTATATTAACTTTAAAAGTTGTGCTTGAGTATGTGATTGAATTAAAAACGAATTGAATTTAAAGTTTCGGATTAATAAAAATGTGTGTAGTTTTAAAAAAACGTTTGTTGGTGAGTTAAGAAAACACAATAACATTAATGATATCGTAAGTTTTATTATTAGCTGTTGTGGAAAAACTAGAAAAATCAAATAAAAATGTAACGTTGTTTATATACACTATAAAAATATTTAAAAACTCCAAAAAATACATCACGGTCATATTTTTAATTACGAGTAATAAAACTTCTAAAATGTAGGTCATATTGGTAGCGTAACTATTACCTAATAAAAAATA
Organism: Pissodes strobi; assembly: GCA_016904865.1. Classification (NCBI taxonomy): domain Eukaryota; kingdom Metazoa; phylum Arthropoda; class Insecta; order Coleoptera; family Curculionidae; genus Pissodes; species Pissodes strobi. The sequence goes on along the minus strand of MU182167.1, from coordinate 438,996 downwards.
CGTTTATTAAAATTAGTTTGTTTTCATTTTACTTTCTCCTAACGCAATACTTTACTGAATATAAGACCAAAATATTGGGTACCTAATTAGATTTACTATCTAAAAAATGCCTTATCCCAGAATATGCGGCCTATATATGCCCATACATATTTATAACAAGTATTGAGTTGCTGTTACGGCGCCATCTAATGAATGTTTATAATAAAATATTAAATTTGCATTTATCGACACATGCTTACAATTTATTCTAATAATGTATTCGGCGTTGCCGCTTTTATAATTTAAGGAAAAATATAATATTATATACCCATACCTATATATATATATTATATATATATATATATATATA
>MU182167.1:418396-438637 GCA_016904865.1 Pissodes strobi | reverse complement strand
TTCCCTCCTACTTTTTCTAGCAGTCAGACCACCTCAAATCGTGATTTCTCAAGGATTTGTACAAACGCTGAATATCAATCTTCCTGGTTATTTTGCAAACTTTCATTTGAATTTACCTCGGAAAATCTTTTCAGGATTTCTTCACGATTCATAGGAATAATGCCACATGTTTTAAAGCCGGATATTAAATTTTCTTTCACTTTTGTTGCACCGACTGCTAAAATTGGCGTGGAAACTCCCGGTTTGGAACAACTCCTCGGTGTTTTGTCTTCCACCTATTGCCAGACATTTTTTATAAGACAGAAAAAAGGTCACGGCGTCAAGTGGAGTTGAACTGAAGTAACACAAATTCAATATTATTTTCAATGCAGCATTCTATTACAACATGGAAATATAGATCAATTTTTTTATGTTTGTTCAACAAAAAAAATCAGGGAAGTTTTTTGTATAGGGGGAAGATGACATTATGATAAAGATGATGCAAAGACATTAGCATTGTATGTTTTTACTGGAGGTGATGATGAGGCAGCTAGGTTTGAACAACTTTTTGGGCGCGATCCTTACAATCTCAGTGCACATGGGACTGAACCGTCATGTAACGCCCATTTGGGTAATTTTTACGTTAATATTTTTTTTCTCGAAAACGGCGGCGATTTGAAATCTGTGATTTGGATTGTGTTTATGCAACACCTGAGGACAGCCAACGGTCATTTGTTTGTATAAATACGATTTTCTGCGTCCGAGTTATTACGTCTTGTGCGATATTTCAAAATTTTGCTTTGATACACGATTTACTGTCGAAAAACATATTAATTTTAATGAAATTTTCTGAACGCGTTTCTTTCATAAATAATGTTATTTTTAATATTAATGAATTATTACATTTTGATTAATCACAACTTAAAAATCTATAGGTACTAGGCACAACAACGTAAACGAATTTCAGCGTGCAAATGAGGATTATATAACAAAAAAAAAAAAACAAAACATGTCGGTTAATGGATGATCGCATGTTTGTCAAAAGGAAAGCAATGAAGTAGATGTATTTCGGACTTAGCCCTTTATAGTGACAAAATGAAAGACATTATGAGAATTGGGTTCTGCAAACCACAGCATAATTTCGCCAAAAAGGGCGGTACCTTGATTTAGTAGCATTTATTATAGTTTTATCGCAAAAACTGGACTTTCGGTGGAAAGGATATGGTTAATGTGATATTCTCCTAGATTGAACGCTGCATATTGTGAAGCATGCATGGTGGCTTTCTGCAGGCAGGAACGACAAACATTTCAAAGACTCGTGGTGCAGAGGGATCAAAGATTGGCAAGGATTTTCCAAAAAAGTGGAATAGCCCGAAAATTCGGCTGTACACGTACGAGCATGTTTATTGTTTCGTTTATGATTCATGGAAAAAAAAGGTGTTCAAGTAGGTAGATAACTTGTCGGAATTCGATAATTAACAAAATATGCAGAAATGAAGACAAATAATTACACGAACAGAGTAATTGACATAATTATTTTCCTGGCCACATGTGATTTACCTTTTCGTGGCATTAGAGAGTCTTTAGAGAGTACTGTTTTAATTATTAATAAAGGCAATTTTATATCAAATTTAGAGCTACTTTTTTATGGCAGGGGCACACATACTAAAGGGAGACCTTATGGCCCTCGACGAGCGGTGTGTGTGCGAATATGTTGATTGACACAGCTCTTGAATATTTGTAAGTTGTAATTAGTGGGAAACAGATGTCCTGGGAGTCAGTTCAACAGTGATGCAGTGCGCCAGACAAAGGAGTTCTTGTAAAGCGATGTTCTAGGTGTTTCCAGTTGTACGACGAACTGGTGCGCTCTTGCCGTCTGTCGTGACTGTCTGACAGGAGTTACCAGGGGCGTGATGAGGCGGGCCAAATCCTGGGAACATCTGCCGTGAAAGTATCTGTAAAACAGAGATATCTCGGTCACATGTCGGCGGTGTTCCAGACTATCTAGATTCCGGGTCGCCGACGAGACGCACAGCTCTCTTCTGAATGGAATCCAGCAGCTTTAGGGTGTGCTTTGGTGCGGCACCCGAGAAATGTGAGCATGCCACATATGACCCATTATTGGAATCACATTTAAAAAAATTATACCAACAGAGACAAGTACCAGAGTCCAAAATTCAAAAATAATTAACCCACATCATTTCAACTGAAATTAAAAGAAACATTTTAAACGAAATAAAAGATGCTTTTTTTTCACTATTATTTGTGACACAACAAAATATGTTCCCGAAATAGATCAACTTAATGTTAATAGAAAAATATGAAAGTAATCAGTAGATATCTATTAAAGAAATTTTTGTTGGATTTTTTTTGAACTAACAAAATTAAACTACTAAGGGACTGAAACAAAAAATTATCACAATTTTAGAATGGGTCTGAACCTTACTAAGTGTCGCGGCCAAGGATATGATGGAGCTTTACATATGAGCGGAGTATGTAATGGATTACAAGCTTTAATTACATTAAAGGAAACGACTGCAAATTATGTTGATTGTGCTGCTCATAACTTACATTTGGTGTCGAATGATGTTTGTTCAAATGTTCCTATGTTAAAAGGCTTTTACGATATTTGTCAAAAAATTTATGTATTATGTCCAAAGACATTTACATGTTTTTGGTTATGTCTACCGCAGATTATGCAATAAATTCGAATTGTTTGTTATTTTATTATATACTTAATACCTATACTCTATTTCGAAATGATGCGAAGTAATAAATCATTTTCTGATGGCTGATACATAGGCGTACATAATTACGTACATATACGTAAATATTTTAAACGTTTACCTGTCCTAATACTCGGACTTTCCCAGCATTATATTTATCACACTTAGGTTTTTTTATTACTATTGTAAACATTCAAATTTGACGATTTTTTGTATGCATACCCTAAAGTTTAAGTAATTGTAATTTTTCAGTTATATTTGTTCTTCCGAAGAAGGCACAGTGTGTTTGTTTCATTTCATAGTTTCAAGAATATTTTGAACAAATGTTAGATCTCATTCCACCTAATTCTGTGATAGTGATGGACAATGCGAGTTATCATTCCAGAAAAGTTGACAGAATAGCGACTAATTCATGGAGAAAAGCGGATATTATTCAGTGGTTTAGACAGAATAACATACCATTTGATGAAAGTATGGTGAAAAAGGAATTGTTGTCCATAGTGTCGTCAAATAAAGCTCGTTTCACCGAGTATGTAGTTGACAAAATTGCACAGAATCGAAATATTACTATTCTTCGTCTGCCTCCGTATCATTGCGAATTAAATCCCATTGAACTGGTTTGGGCCCAAGTAAAAAGTTATGCAGCAAGGAGAAACACGACGTTTAAAATGAAAGATGTTAAAATTATCTTTGAGGAATCTTTAAAAAATGTCGATTCTGAAAAATGGCGTAAGTGTATTGAGCATGTTATAAAAGAAGAAGAAAAAATGTGGAAACTAGACCATTTAATTGACCTAATTGTAGAGCCTTTAATTATATCCTTGGAACATGACGAAGATTCGACGGATTTTTCTGACGACGAAAATGATATACCATAGTTCTCTACATAACTGTTTACACAAAATCGCAATTCTTGTACCTTATTATATAAATATTATATGTGATAAAATGTTACAGTAATACTAACTGTTTTTGAATATACATAAATAAGTGAATAAATAAAAGTACTTAGGTAAAACAGGTATTTTAAATTAAATACCCAAACGTACGCTACTGCAGGTAGAAAATGGCCCCTTTGCTAATAAAGCCTATCGTTTGCAGCGGGATTGCCATGCAAAACAGGGTGGAATGGTTAAAATATAATACAGCAGGCTATAACAGCTGTGGCTAAATATTTAGAAATCACAAAAATTTATTTGACCACTCTGTTAGCGTTTTGCAATTATAAGTAGGTTTTATTACTCCGCACCATTTCGAAATAGAGTATAGTGTGGCCTTAACCGTAATCAAACTATCACGCGATTAACTAGTTCAAAAATTCATAAGCCTGAACCTTATAGTAATGAAAATAGGAATTATATTTTTCCACTCGTTATATATAACCCTGAAAATGTTGCGGCTCCCCCACTCAGTATTTGTTACGCCACTGATAATTGTCGAGTGTACTCAGAACCCTCCTCTTTTGATCGAGTTTTTCATAGGAAATCAAATTATCTGGAGCAAAAGAGGAGGTTTACGCGTACAACATGCTAAAAAATACATCGATGTGATTGGAAATGCCGAATTTGGCATAAGTACTTTTAAAAAACAATCTCAGATTAGAAAACCTCGATATATATGTTATAAAAAAGTTCTGAAACAGTTTTCCGTAGGAAGTCGGGAAATGCGAGAAAATTGATGTTAAATGGAAACATGCAGAAAGCCGTAAAAAAATCTCAAGTTTTCCATACTTCGTAAATTTTACCAGTTTGAATAGATATAGCTTTGCTTTTGATGCATTATGAGAATTTAAAAAAAATACGTTTGCCAATATTTTGACATCATGACGGACGCTTAGCTTAAAATATGTAGATCTACACTCCTGGACAAAATTAAGGCAACAGTATGAAATTATCCAAAAAATGTATTTACCTTTTTCTTATGCCATTTTTGAAGTTTATCCGGTTTATCGAGTATTTGAATAATAACTTGTGAATGTTTTGTGTCGTTGTTAATGATAGCAATCAAAACAATTCTTTTAGATTTACAGTTTTAAGAAATTTTGTAGAAGATAAAGAATTTTGTGCAATTCTTGCTATAGTTTTTCTTTCAAATTAAGCTAATAATTTGCTACTCTTTTCTTGAAAGTAATACGTTTTTATGGTATAGTGTTTTCCGAATAATTGCAAAAATGAACCGAGTGCTCTCCGAAAAATTGCAAAAATGAATCGAGCAAGGAATTTAACTGAACACGAGGTAGTGCGAGCATCAGTTCTATTGGACGAGGGATATTGTCAGAGTTATGTTGCCAATTTGTTAGGCAAACATCCTTTCGCAATAAGTGGTATGGTAAGACGTTTGACCGAAGTAGAAATTTATTCTAGAAGGCCAGGGCAAGGCCGAAAAGAACGGACTAATGACCGACATGATTGTTTTCTTAGACTATATGCTTTAAGAAGACTGTCACTAGTTCTAGAATGACAAACGTACTCGATTCGAAGCTACTCGCAATGTCGCAATTTTTTCAAGAACAGTTAGAATACTGTTAAATGAAGCTGGAACAGTAGGAGACCAGCCACTGGGCCCTTGCTTACTAGAGAGAACAGGGTTTCCAGGTTTAATTTTTTCGAAAATCATCAAAATTGGTCTGTGGATGATTGGAAACAAAGCTTTCTTCACAGATGAAACTAAGGTTAGCCTAAAACATGCAGATGGTCGTGAGCGAGTATGGCGAAGACCAGGAGAGAGGTTTGCTACTTGAAATATTTCTGCAGGGATTCCATTTGGCGGTGACTCTGTTATGTTCTGAGGTGGCATCTGATTTGACACTCGCACAGAATTAGTTCCTGTCCGTATGAGATCTATGAATGCTAATTACTATCTTGATAATATTGTACTTAGTACATCATGTGATGCCTTTCGACCATTTTAATTAATTAATTAATTATAGCGATTGTATGATTTAATATGTTGTTGCGTTAATTTTGTCCAGGAGTGTATTTAATTGAGTGAAATACTTATATATGAAAGCGGTTTGAAGCCGAAAAAATGGGTCAGGATCGGAAATTATTTAATTTTTTTATGCAGATTTGGAGGTAAAAATTCATTTACGATATGCTGCAGCATATCGTTGTGTTAGTTTTTGTGGTAAATAACTAGATGCATTTGCCTGAAATCTGGTTTAAAATTATTTGAATTCGGGTAAATGGGCCATGGTCGAAGAATTTGGGGATATTTTTCAACCGAAAAGCAGCAGTTTCTGTCGATTTTCTAATTTTGATTAAAATTTTACTTTAAACATCGAAGTCTCACAGCATGTGTGGTATAAGAACATTCAAAACATTTGCTCATGTTGTAATAATTACACAGCTTATACAATATAAGATGTGATAATTATTTGGATTATTTCTCTCATTTTTGTATTCTGTACGAATTATGCATATATCGCGCACTTTATTAAGAGTTATTTGTATTTATTTAATTTTCTCATGCATATAAACTAGAACTTGATAGGTAAATGCTATTTCTTAACTGTTTTTGATGCTTTTTGAAGTTTTCTGTTCTGCGTGTGGTCTTAAGCACACACCCTGTTTTGTTCTACATACATGAAATCAAATTAAGTATGATAGATTATTGTAATTATAGTCAACGTGACAACGTTGCTGTAAATTAAGTATTCATAATCTATAGGGGATCTTACATATTCAATACACTAAGCGCCGTTGCCGACTCGTACAATCTGGTCCAATTACTGAAGATATTGTATACTTCAAGAAATCGATTTTCACTCGATTGTACATATTTTTAAACCAGTGCACGGCATAAAAAATGACAACTAAGATGGCATAGGGTATAGATGTGGGATGTAGGATTTTATGTCAATTCAAACAAGTTATCAGTTTTCCTCTTGTTTTTAGAAATATTCGTTTAAAAAGTAAATAGTGGTGTGTTGAGCCTTGTCTTTTAAGGGTATGTGGCTTAAAGGCTACATTTTAAAATAAACGTACTTAATAAGCAAAAGGCTCATAAAAACTAGAATGTGTAAGTGTAACCTCGAAATCCTAACCTTTATTTGTTTTAGGTTTTAAGCCTTCCGAATTTTTAGTGTATTCTCGGCTAATATGTTATCTGTTACAATAATTTTGGCTTAAGTGAACAAACAAACAGTATTCCAGCAGTTGGACTGCTTTTAAGACTTTTATTGACAAATATGAACTACTCTATTTATTTAAGTTGCACCTACCTATATCAACTTTTAAATAAATATCATAATCGCTTTAAATAAATAGGAAATTCTAGTTGTTGTTATTTGTTTATATTTATAGAAGGCAGAAGTATATTTTAACAATACTCAAACTGTTAAGTAGAAATAATGGGCGAAACAAGTGGCAACATACTGCATATAGGGGACATAGTCTCCTTATATGCTGAGGGGGCTGTCTCAGGATTTTTAAGTACATTGGGGTAAGTTTTATTATTATTATTATTACTAAATAGAAATTTAAGGTCTAGTTATAACAAAGCCCTGAGCATGCCTTAGATGTAAGTTTAGGATGCAGATGGGTACTTCTCGGTACTTACTTCTTCCATTTTATTATACTTTACAAGCATGACTTTAAAAAAGTAAGGGGCATTGCTTATTAAAAATAGTGTTTATATAATTAACTTGTGTCATAAGTTTAATAAATAAATGTTTTTTGTTCTCTCTTGTTAAAATATTTCATTATTTTATTATTTGCCTTCATTATGACTTAGGTCATAATAGAGACTTGACAGATAAAAATCAACAGAAAATGACAGTTACTAAGCCTACCTGACAAGACAAAAACAAAAAATGTTGCTAGATTTCCAAACAAAGGTAACTTGATTCAAATAATTATTAGACAAGGAATCTTATAATAGTATATGTATTATGCAATGAACATTTAATGATGGCTATTAAGACACGAACATGAGAGTTACTATACGAGCCATAGGTGAGTGTTGTAACAAATGCAAGAGTCTTAATAGCCATTAAATGCAAGTTGAATACACTATTTTTTTCTACGATCCTAATCTTTAATTTTAAAAATTTACTAAGTACATTGTATATCAACTGTGAAAATTGATAAATTTTAAACCTGTCATGATCAGGGATGTCTTTGATATTGATTGAATATCACTGATGTTGAATTTTGATTGGTTATAAGCCAGTTTAATAATGAAACGTCAGTGCCGTAATGGGCTTCATTATGATACTGGTAGTAAATGTCTAATAAATCAATTAAAGTATACGGAGTAGAAATAAATATATTATTAATCAAGGTTTAGACAGTACAAATGCTATTATTGTCTGAAGGTCACTATGCTCCTCGGAATTGAAGATGCGAAGGGAATAATAGTGGTCTAAAGAAAGAAAGAAAGAAGAAGAAAGAAAAAATATTTATTGCATATACCATAAACATACATATGTGTACATACAAAAGGTGTCATTCGCAGGGAGCGTTCTTCCATGACACCTGAATATAAAAACAGCATATACACTACCCACAATAATACAATATGTATACATTTAACAACACTATCAATGACTATACATAAATAAAAGCAAAATCAGTCGAACACAAAAAGACAGTACAATATACAGGATAAAAAAATAGAACAAACAATTCAAAACCGTTAGTAAGTCAATCAACCTTAAATTATACACACAATTAAGGCTATATCAAAGTTATGAATTAAAACCATTACTCAGTGAGCATTCTCTGATATAGAATTTTGAAATATTCGGCCTTCAACAAGGATCGGCTAGAGCCAGTTAATAAAAGGAAAATATCAGAATTCAAATAACTTATTGCTTTGTATGCAAAACAGTTTTTAAATTTTTCTGTTCTGTGGGTGGGGATGTGATATCTAATGACATTCCTGAGATTAAGATTATGGAGGTCACCCCGGGGTACCAGATACTGAACCAGATAGCAGGGAGAACCTGTGCTCACTATGCCATGCATAAAAAGAGCAAAGTGAAGATCAACGCGCAAATCGAACTTCAGATGACTGTTATTGACATATGTTGGAGTAATATGATCATACTTGCCACCCCCATAGACGTAACGCATACACGAATTTTGGGCCAATTGAATTTTCTTCTGGTATTCTGAGTTTAGAAAATAATAATATACAACATCACAATAATCCAACTGAGAGAAAACCAAAGATTCAACCAACATCATTTTGACATGCTGTGGCAGTAAATATTTAAATGGATATAAACTTTTCATTTTTAAATATACTAACGAAAGCTTTTTTAAAACATGTGCCTCAAAATTCAGTGAGCTATCGAATATAATGCCCAAGTTTCTTGCTTGCTTGACAGCAGGAAGAACAATATTATTAATGTGCAGGTTGACAAAATTAAATAAATTAAATCTTTCCCTGGTATAATCTGAACCAATAATCAAATAAGCACTTTTTTTGCATTCAACAACAAGCCATGTTTTCTAGACCAGTCAGAAATCCTCTCCAAGTCAATATTAATACGGTTGAGAGCAACACTGGAGTTTTCAGGTTTAAAGGATGACAGAAGCTGAGTATCGTCAGCATAGAGATGAACAGAGCAATAGCCAACCTGAGAAGGGAGGTCAAAGGTGTATAATAAAAATAAAAGTGGGCCAAGAATACTTCCCTGTGGCACACCAGCAACAATGTCAAAAGGATCGGCCCTAGCTCCATCCACCTCAACAATCTGCCTTCTCTCCGACAGATACCCACAAAACCAACCACCTGCTTCAGGGGAGAAGCCACAATAATGCAACTTGGCAATCAGCATATCATGGTTTACTAGATCAAAAGCTTTACTGTAATCCAAAAGAACAAGACAGGAAACTAAAGATTGATCCAAGTTTCTACTTATGTCAGAAGTAACTTTGCTGAGCGCCGTCGCAGTGCTGTGCCCCACCCTAAAGCCCGACTGGACAGCCGGAAGTACATGCTTAGGGCCAATAAACTCAATCACCATCTCAAAGACAAGAATTTCGAGCATTTTACCAAGAATTGGCAAAATACTTATTGGTCTAAGTTGGTCCAATGATGAAATATTAGCTGATTTGGGAAGAGGTCTCACTATGGCAGTTTTCCATATAGAGGGATACGCCGCTTCTTCCAAGCTAGCATTGAATATCCTGGCAATAGCAGGAGCAATGAAATTAATACTAAATAATAGCATGTCATAAGTAATGTCGTCATAGCCTCTACATTCAGATTTTATTTGCTTGAGTGACTTGTAGATATCAATTTCGGTAATCTTACGAAAGCGGAATTTGCTATTATCATCAGTATCAAACAATGTGTTATTGGAATAGAATTCAATCAACTCTGGGTCAACAGGAGTAGCCATGTTGTTTATGTCTATAAAATGTTTGCTAATATTTTCAATGTTTTTTAAATTACTGGGAACTTCAAATACTGATTTAGAGTGAACATTCCAATCCCTAAGTTTTTTCCAAGTTTTTTTAGAGTTCCCTTTTACTCTTGCCAGCTCAAACGCCATGTAAGCTTTCTTTTCGCTGCGTATTGCAAATGATAGATAATTTTTAAGATCTAAATAATAGTTCTTATCAGCTGGAGAAAGTGAGCGCTTATATTTATTGTAGGCTTTCCTTTTTAATTTAATAATATCTTTAATGGTTTCTGTAATATAGGGTCTGACTTGGTGTTTGATTTTAACTAATTTTATTGGAGCAAATATGTCAAAAACAGCAGTAAGCCGATCATTCATTGATTCAACCGACGCGTCAATCGAATCCTGACCAACAAGGGAGTTAAAGTCCAATTGGTTCATAAAAGCGTCAAACGCTTCTTTATTAAAATTTTTAAAATCTCTATACTTAATGAATTTAGGGGAAGATTTAGCAGGAATATTATTAAATTTTGCATAAACCAGGCGATGATCAGTTTGGTTATACATTTCTAAGGTGCCAGAGTTTATTAGTTCCAAACTATTATCAGCACAGATAACATCTATGAGACTGTCAGAGACTCGGCTTACTCGAGTGGGCTCACGAATAACCTGTCTTAAGTTGTATATCTCTAAAATAGAATCAAGGCATAGTCGTTCAGGGCCATACATACACAACAAATTGATATTCAAGTCACCCATGAATAAGACATAGTCATATTTAGGGCTTAGTGTACCCAACATTAACTCAATACCACTAAGTTGAGTGTAGCCTACAGATGGAGGTCTGTATATAACCCCCACCAAACAGCTAAAGTCTTTATTTCTAATAGCCAGCCAAATGTATTCAATATTGATACATATATCTAAAAATGATGTGTCGATAACTGAACATGACAAGAAATTAGCAACATACGCGCACACATCACCCCCTCTAGATAATCGGTCATGCCTAAACACCTGAAAACCAGGAATAGTAATAAGACTGTCTGGGCATTCATTTGTCAGCCATGTTTCCGTTAAACCCAGAATGTGAAAATTTTCATGTAATAATAGATCTTTAATATCTGAAAATGACGGAATAAGGGATCGAATGTTAACATGCACAACATAGAGATTGTTTTTAGTTATGTTAACAGTAATGGGGTCGGTATTGGGCATAAAAAACTTTGAGAAGTGGAAGATCTTGGACTTACTTGGATAGATTGTGAAGACGAGTCAGAACCACCGTCTGCGATATCCAGTGAAACAGGGAGAAAGACCTCATCATCAGAGCTAGGACTAAGGTTACCAGGAACACTATTTACTGTGTTACCCTCAGTTGAACCTAAGTAATTATTCTTAGTACTAATAAACTTCAAATTTCTATATCTAGGTCCAAATATACAGTCTAAATCAATCTTGTCATCATTAATGTCAATGTAGGTAATTTGCCCTGGTATGTATTTGTTAAGCCTAAAAACATACTCACTTAATTTACAATTAAATCTGTAGATGCTCCTATTTATCTCTGGATTAGATCTTGTGAATGGTACAGACACCAAAACTATATTAGAGTTTAAACAATCTCTTAGCCTCAAATTAAGGTCCTTAAAAGAGGGATATTTTCTCTGCTGTTGAAAATTATTAATCCCACCAATTATGATAAGAATATCATCTTCACTTAGATTTTTTGATAAGCTAGTTATGCTATCTGTTACCTGCTCATTCAATGCATATGGTTTGACAATATCAAGCCGTTTATATTGCTTAAACCTAGGACAACTATCAACATATTTTTTAAACCTATATACTGTTTGATCTCCTAAAATAACCAAGTTTTTCTTACTAACTACTTTACAAATATCATCTAATATTGGCACTGTATCCAGAAAGTCATTAGGGTGATGATCTAATAAATTATCGCACTGAGTAGATCTGTCAACTTTAGTGACAGTTAAGTCTTTATAACAACACTGAACTAGCTTGTCTTCCGTGGCCTTCAATCTCAGCCTCTGTGCTTCATTAATGAAAAAGTCATTATCCCTTTCTAAGTTGGCTAAAGTTACACTCATGTCTTTGTTGATCCTCACCAAGTCCTCATACTCCCTATTTATTTTTGTAATGTATATATTGTGTTCAACAATCTTAGCAGCCAATTTATCATTATCATTATTTAACTTAATAATTTCTTTGTTTAAATGAATAATTTCTTCTTTTTGTTCTTTAAGGGTAAGTTGATACTTCCCCTCATCAGCTTCCACCATTTGTTCGTAGTCCGCTGTCCCACGCTTTAATCTTTTGATATAGTCTAGTTTATTTTTATTTTCTAGTTTTAGTTCATTTATTTGGTTTTCAAGGTTTTTCTTTAGCTCTTCCTCCTCAATATAAATTTTTTGACATTCAGCGGAGCAGAAAATTTTGTGACCTCTAATTCGAACATGACTAGATTTTCTTTCCAGGCAACTGGGGTGAAATATGTCATTACAACCTATACAGCAGAAGTTAGGAAAATCTTTATTCCTGCAGCATTTAAATTTACCCTCCATGTCAAATTAACAGACAAATGTGGCATATGAGCAAAAAAGGCAGACCAAAACCCTGGCCCCAACAAAATGATTAGCGTCGGCAAAAACAACGTATAACGTACAAAATCTCCATACCATGCAAAAACCACCAAATAATATCAACACGGAATATTTGTCAAATCGTGGTTAATACCTATACAATTTTTTCCACTACTATGTAACACATCTTCTACCATATATTTTGTGATTATTAAAGTATTAATTATTTCGTCAAGTTACCTTTGCTTGGAAATCTTGCAACATTATTTGTTCTAAAACAGAGTTTTACTCACAATATGGAAACAGAATTTTTGCACTGAACGTGCGTTTCGCTAACCAAGAGATGATTGAAATTATACTTATAATCTACCTAACTCTATTTCATAATGTTTGCTTAATCAGGCGAAACTAAGTAAAAAAAATCAATCTTGGGATCCTACTAGTCACATTTGAAACTCGATCAACCAATGCAGTGGACTGTACGGAATATGCCCTTTATGTCTATTTAAACTATTCTTACATTTAATATTTTCCATACTTTCGTATGTTTCTAATAATCTCCGATGAAATATATTATGAATTTTTGATTGTTGTGTTGAATTTTGCATACTGTCAAGTTAAATAAATAACCAATGCAGTGGACTGTACGGAATATGCCCTTTATGTCTATTTAAACTATTCTTACATTTAATATTTTCCATACTTTCGTATGTTTCTAATAATCTCCGATGAAATATCTTATGAATTTTTGATTGTTGTGTTGAATTTTGCATAGTGTCAAGTTAAATAAATAAATAAATACTCTTTATTATATGTGAAATTACATCATACAAAAGGTGGAAAGTACCGCCAGGCGTATTTTGATAACCACCCCAATAAATATACTTAAACATGCAGTTAAAAATTTAGGATTAAACAATAGAAAAACAGACTTATAATAGAACAGACATCATCCCAAACACTTAAATACCTAGGACCTAGGTCAATGACAAAAAATTACAAATTTTGACAACACGGAAAGAAAAATAACTTCTCAATTTTAAAATTGATCAATAATGGCTGATATTAAAGCTAGTAGTGGAAAATATTTATATAAAACATCATCATAGAACTCTTGTAGGCTCTAGTAAGTAGGGGATGAGCCAATTTTTCTGAAAATGTCATGTCAGGGTCAAAATGAATATGACGGCCATGCCATTTATTTTTACGACACCCTTGTCACATATTTTTGTCAATTTAAATGTCTGCCTGTCAAAAAAGTAACTGACCGTCATCAAAATATATGACTGTAAGAAAAATATCAGCTGACTTTCGATTTTTAAGCTTCAAACAAGCTACAACACGCTATTCAGTGCGCATCTTCACGGCGGATTGTTTTTCGGGCAAGTTCAGTGGTTCGGCTGCGTCACTTTGTTTTGTAAGTACATAATTGTGCTTGATTTTTGTTGTTGTGTAGACTGGACGGTGAATTTATTGTTAACTTTTAAGAAATATGCTTAAAATTGCATCACATAAAATTCTAGAAACTATTAATGATGACGAATGTTCTACAAAATCAACATTTACCTCAACGGAGCCCACAACTTCCACGATAACAATGGACGATGGTGAGCATGAAAACTGTACTTCTACTGATATTCTGATACAACTGAGGATCACGTCAGTCTAATGGAGGAGATGGAAGCTGCACTTTCCAAGTCATTAGAGAACTTTGATGTCAATGATTGCGAAACTGAAGACGCACTTTAGTTAGATTATTGACTTTATATTATGAGTTATATGTTATATTCCATTAGGATATGTTTTTGTTTTGTTTATAAAGAGATTTTTACTTAATTGTAGAAGCTTTTATATTTGTTTCTTGTTTGTTTAGAAATCTGGGTTTATTTTTGTTTTTTTAGTATTATTTAAATATAGTTGCATTTAAGTTTATGTGAGAGTTTATATATGTAATTGTTAATGTTTTAATTGATGTCTGATGCTTTTATATCATTATATCTACTTTCAAGATAAACCAATAAAAATTAACATAAAAGACATAATTGACATATTATGATAATCACATGTCACATAAGAAAATTACCGTCATTTTACATCCCTACTAGCAAGCCATATTTAGTAAAACAGAAGTTCCTCAGAGGCAGGTGCAGGGTGGCACCAATTCGAGTATGTATGGGGAACTCGGAAATCATAAGAGGTCTCTATCATATTTCAGCAAAATTGCGCATTTAGGTGCCTAACAATATGCCGTTCAGAAAGTTTTAAAATTCCGAGTATTTCCGGAGATATCCGGAAAAAACCGAAATTTTTTGTTGGTTATAAGTTGAAAATATTTTATCTCTGCACTAAGCAACTTTTTACCCTAATAATTCAGGACCATATTCTCTTAAAATAAACGGACGTTTTACTATTTTTTATTTTTATTAAAAATAAAGGCTCCAATTTTTGACTTAACACAAAAAACAAAATACCTAAACTATTTTTACAAGATATAAAAAATCAAAAGTAACAAACTATTTAAAATTCGGCCGAAGCAAAATAAATGCCTAATTAAAAAAAAATTAAAAAAAGAATAAAAAAAAATGAAAACATATTAAGAACGCCAATAACCTCTGAAAAACGATAAAAAATGAAAGTTCGTATTTAAAAAAAGGAAGTTGATGATGTCCCCTTGAAGACGAAACGTCGGATTCCAAACTGGATACAACCATTGGAGAGAGCGAAAAAATTGGCAATGCGAAAGTGCAATTCAATTTGAAATCAGTTTTTAAATAAGCCCAGGAAAAAATAAAACGATTTATACCAAAATTTAATTAAACTCCGGAAATACTCACCTAAATGCGCAATTTTGCCCTAATTTGACCGACACTGTATCTTTAAAGCTAGTTTTACACTTATCCAAGTTCATGTCAAATAACTTTGACAAGGCGGCCTTGAATGAATTTCGCAAATGTAATACAGGACTTTGATATCAAATAACTTCAAGGTCGCCTTGTCAAAGTTCTTTGATGCAATTTGAACACGTCCAATTTTTCATCAAATTCGGGGGTACCAACATACACATATTAAAACCAGCCGCAATAATTAAGCTAGAGCTGCAGCCTTGGCTGCAGCTCTAGCTTTATTTCCGTTTAAAGCTGTGCGTTTCTTTATTATTATATGACAACACAATAATAAAATTTATCAAGTCAAAATATCCAATTTACCCTAATCTAAAAATGTGGTAAGTTGCCAGTTGGTAACAATTTAGAAACATCATTGGCGTCAACGAAATTCACTAGTGTAAAACGGTGCCGTCAAATTTTGTCTTCATCATATAAATTGTACAATAACTTTGATCAAAGTTCTTTGACATGAACTTGGATAAGTGTAAAACTAGCTCTACGGTTTTCGAGATCTCCATAGACTAAAATTCGAGTCGCCCTGTAGATTTTGACACCCTCATAAATCAGTGAGCCGTTAGTCAAAGTCGATTTGGAAATAGGTAACGATCACATCGACCTCCGGGCTCAAGGGAAAAAGCCGAGCCCGTCTTTTATGCATCAAATACGCTATCTCCTATCTCCACTATGAACAAAGATGTCAAGAAAAAAGCATTCCCAAAGAAAGAGACAACGGTTTGCGTATTTAGGAAGCTTCCACGTTAAATAACGCCGCCTGAATGGCCAACTTTAACCCCACCCGTCAATGTTGTTTACGTTTGTTCCCTTCACGCATTTGTATGAGACTTTTCGAGAGAAGCAGGAATGTGAACGCCTGGTTCAGGTGAGAACACTCTCGCGTTTGGAATGCGAAGTAATTGGTTTGACGCCCGGCGCTTTCAAGTTTTTTTTTTATTAATTAGTTTTTTGGCATGCTTTGGGTTAGTTTTTGTTGGTTACGCCCCGCAAGGAGCGCTGGGCGTTGCATGAATACAAATGCGTGAAGTAAAAAAAAACGAATTACAACATTGACGAGCAGGCTGGTGTAACACACGTGCTTATCTAGCCAATCAGGCGGCGTTATTTAACTGGGGTTCTGTAACGCGGAGGCATCCTAAATACGCCAATGGTTTGCAGTGGTCTCTAACTGTTCTTTTTTGCAGGATAAAATCCGAATTAAAAAGCTGGGGATTACAGAATCCCTAAAAACCATACCGCGCCGCGACTCAACCAGCGAGAAATAAACTCCTCGCCGAAGACACCCACAACTCATTTGAGACCACTCGCAGTGCGTAACAATCGGACGTTAATCTAGATTTTAAGATGTGAATGTGTTTTTCGAATTTCAATTTTTCATCTAAAGCAATATCCAGAAACTTAACCTGAGATATGTTTTTTATAGTTAAAGTAAAGTAAAGTCAAGTCACTGAAGGTGTACAAACAAGATACAACTTGTCGGACTTGTCACTAAATAACTAATCCTAAAATACATAAGTAATCAATAAAAGCATATCAGAAATTCAATTTTTCATCCAAAATAATACCCAGAAACTTATCCTGAGATATGTTTGTATAGTTAAAGTATAGTAAAGTCAAGTCACTGAAGGTGTACAAACAAGTAATACAATTTGTCAGACTTGTCACTAAATAACTAATCCTAGAATATATAAGTAATCAATGAAAGCATATCGCATTATAACACTTTTTCAAAGTAACACTCACGCAGGCAAAAAGTTCGGAAACAAATCAAAAGTTCAGCCATTCCTTAACACTGTAAAAGGCTTGTAAAATCAGAAAGTTAAATATTATATACTTAACATTAAAGTTATCTACATTCCCATTGCTTTGCTTTATTGTACATTATCACCCCTCTAACACACTGGCGAGCTTTGTTCAACACTCAAGCGTGGAAATGGGGAATGAAGATAATAGGTTTGTTCTAGCAGCGATTTCAAACGGTTTCAAACCATCCGCGCATAGCGATATAAGCGACGCTTATATCGTTATGCGCAAACTTCGGATGGCTTGAAACCGTTTGAAATCGCTGTTAGAACAAGCCTAATATCTACTCCTGTTGTTATACTGGTGAATATCACAGTTTTTCTGATATTGCCTTCATGGTGCTTAGCATGCTATGACCAGATAGATGTAAAGACAGGGGAGTGACACTATTCTCAAGTTGATAAAAGCTTCTGGACAATGCAACAGTGCCAGTGGAAGCAAGCCCAGCATGCATGTCAAACCATATGAAATATTCGACAGGACCAAGTCAAAATATGGCAGCTTCAGAATATTGATAGAAACAGAAAATCTTAAGTATCGCAATACAAAACATTATTTACTTAGTTTCGTCGTTAGTGCCTTTCTATGATCCTCCCAAATCATCTTCTGATCCAGAATAACTTCCCAAAACTTAAATTTACCACACTGAACTATTGACTGTTAGCTTTGTTAGCTTCGGTCAGCGGAAGAATTCTTTGCCAGGAACTTCATAAAAAAGGTTTTGTTAGCATTCAGAACTAGCCCATTGCTCATACACCAAACTGCAAACTCCGCAACTGCTTTGTTTGCTTGTTCAATCAAACCAAGAAATTCCTGTCATTAGCAGCATTATAAGATCCTTTACACAAATAGTGCACTATATAAAAATCGGCCTTTCCCATTGGTCGATCCGCATGGCCCTCCGCTCGCTTCGCTCGCTACGGGGGCTCAAGAAAAGAAAACTAACCAGGTGCTAACCCAATCTAACCCAAGACATATCCAAAATCAAGAAAAAAAGCTGTTTAGAAACATAATCTTTAAAAAAAAAATAAAAAAAAGCAACGGGGTTCGAACACGCGTTTTCCAGGTGAGACCCAACGATCTAAACCTCTACACCACAAAAGCTCTTGATAGAAATCGATTGCATCACGCAGACATATCGTAATACGAGATGGATCGACCAATAGAAGTCTATTTTTACATAGTGCACTATTTGTGTAAATGATCTTTAAATGCTCATTAGCATACACAACCAAGCATCTAGCAGCATGTAGAAGGCATATCGTCCACGAAAACAATAAATAACAGAGGTCCAAAAATGGAGCCCTGAGGAACGCCAGTCTCCCCGAATCTACGCTACGCTATAAGGGAGATACGCCCAAAATTACTGACTGCCTTCTACCCATCAAGTATGCATATATCGACTGATGAGCACCACCATGAACCCCTGCTCTATATAGCTTTTCTAGTAGAAGGTTATGATCAACGGTGTCAAATGCTCTACTCAGGTCAAAAAATAGCGCTTATTTGTTATTTAGTGCATTGTAAATAGATTCGTATAGTTCATTAATGTATGTCAAAGTAGATCTATTTTTTCTAAATCCATTTTGAAAGTGTCCCAATATATTAGACCTTTCAAAAATTCAGTTAACTGAGTGTTAAAACCAGCTTCAAATATTTTAGCGATCTGACGTGGACGCAGACATTACGGTAATTCTTTGGATCTAGTGAAGAATCGTTTTCCTTAAATATTGGTGTGGATCTGGAAATTTTCAACTTATTCGGATAGCAGGCAGAAGTAAACGACTCAATGACCAAGTACGCTAGGGGGCCCGAAATCTCGTCAACGACAGGCCTCAGCACACACCCGCCAACGTGATCAATGCCAGCCGCTGATTTTCGCGTTGTCCTCGCTACCATTCTCTTAATTTGCTATGCTATTTTCTATTTTCAAGGTTAGGTCGCAGATGCACATTCAAGCTCGGCTTGGGATAGCGGAAATTTAAAAAGCAATCATTAAAAATATCATAAATTCGTTGTGAATCTGTTACCTCCTTGCCGTTGTGCAAAACTTCTTCAATTCTTTACTTTTTGTTCTTATTTTTAATTTGATCTTCATTAATTATTCTCCAGCTTTTCCCTGGCAATATTTTGTGTATTATTCAACCGTCTATCATTAAATTCCTTTTTTTTTGCTCTTGAGCTTTGTCTCACAAATATTTTAATTGAGTGTACCTGTCTTTAAATACAATCGTATCGGGATATTGTTTATCTTAGAGTTATTGATGTGACCTTAGTGCACCATTTAGGATTTTGATTGTAAGTGATATTTTTTAAAAGGAATAGCTGAGATAAGATGGTGTGAGAAAGTTTAGTAAAAGGCAGAAAGCTTGATGCTGAAGTCAGGAGCAGTCAACATCTCGTTTTAAGTTTCGCCTTGTAGTATATTTTTAAATATACTCCCATTGACAATTTAACGTATTGTTACGTTTTTCCCGTGGGTTCTTAACAGAATTACAACTTTGCTATTTTCAACTAATACTCTCTTTATTCACTACCACTGTATACAATTTAACTCACTAAACTAGTCTTATAACTTTACCACTAATATCTATTCAACACTCAATGATTAACTGAACTGAATTGACTAACGTTCGCCTTAGGTCTGCTTATATATAATCTCAAATCTATCACGAACATTCGGGAAGTATTCCGAGGCCACTCTATATGATCTCGACGAGGCCATCGAGATAATTCCAGTCCAGCGATCCTGAAACTTCGCGACCGGCCAGGCGATGAGTCATACAGACAAAGAAGCGAGGGGCACGGCGCGGCGGCGGCGGCTAGTTCTATAGGGTAGCACAAAAACGTTCGGATGGTTGTTAGTCGTGACA
>MU182167.1:396300-413396 GCA_016904865.1 Pissodes strobi | reverse complement strand
TCGGCTATTTAACAAAATCTAGACTTTTATTTCGTCGTTCCCTAAACCCAACAAAATCCAATTTGCTGCAAGAATTTATATTATTTAACGGCATCGGCACGCGATTTAGCTAGGCAACCCATTTGCGATTTATCAATCTATATATTATTTTCTAACATATAATCTTTGTCATCGCCAAATAACAGATGAGGGTATATATTTCTAATATCGAATCTTAGACGACTATTATAACTACGTATGCTGTTTTATGAGTAACTATAATTACACTTTTTGTAATGCTCTTACTATCATAAGTAGGTATTCTACGTCTATTATTACATGATTGTAGATAAAATATGCTACTTTAGCAATTATAAAATATACGGTAGATGTGTTATTAGTGGAAAAATAAAAATACATATACATACATATACGATTCATGGATTAGACAACTATTATTGCCTTCGAGTGTTAAATCCCGAATGTCTGTCTAAACTAAATCTTGGTTAACAATATACTATTTTTGTCATAAACAAGTAATAACAGACTAACTAACATAATAACATAGTTTCTTTAGTTAGTTCTCGAATTACGAAGTTTTAGAAGTCATCACATTAAAAAAAAACTTGCGGAATATTACCTATTTAATTTAAGAATTAAGTATATCCAGAATAATATTAGGTTCTAGAAATGTTAATTAGTTGCGTCAAATTTCAATAAGCTATTTTGTCATTATTTTCCATACCTACCTTCCAACTTATTACTTGAGCCAGACAGGCACTAGGTGAGCTTAAAATGTATCTAAATTATAACATATGGAACATTATTTTCATTTCGTATGGTATGGTTGTCAGGTATTTATCAATTTATCATTAAACAATAAAGGCAATAATTTGTTGATTGTTGAATATTCTACTATAAACTTTGGATATGTATCATGAAGCAATAATGGCTGTAATTTGTTGATTGTTAAATATTCTACAATAAACTTTCGATAGTTGAAGCTTGAATCTATTATGCATGTAACAGTAAACTAGTTCATTCCAATTTGTCATCAACTTTTTTAGTGTTTCATTTTAGAATAGGTAAGTTTTTAGCAACAATCGGTTTCATCTTATTCGTGTCAGTAAGTGCTGTTTTATATATTATTATGTACAAACCGATAATTGTTGTTAGCATGCATAAATAATAAATGATTAATATACAATTTATTAATATTACCTATTTAAATTCTGTAGAGTAATTAACTTTCACTCTGATTGCGTTAGTTTGGAGGTCAAACTGGTAGATTCACCAAGGAGATTCACCATTGATGCTACCAGTGTTCGGAGTATTATTATAGATATATTTTAGAATAAATTAGGAGTGCGGAAGTGTTTTAAACCTATCTAAAGCCTTCGACTGTGTATGTCATCAAATACTGGTGTAGAATCTTCAATTTTACGGGTTTCGTGGGGTTGCTTACAGTTAGTTCCATTCATACTTGACATGTCGTAGTCAGTGGTTGTCGATCTCCGGATCTCTAATAGCGAAAGGGTGGATTTTGATGTTTCACAGGGTGACTTTATTGTACATTAATGATTTGGCACAACTTAATATCGAGGGTAGATTTAGCCGGTTTACTCATGATACGACAATTTCAGGCACGATATCAGCAGCGAGAGGCTGTAACAAAATATTACGTTTTTTAGCAGTGGTGTGATGCTAATGGGCTAATCGATTTATGCAAGAACAGTATTGTCCGTTTTCATTGTGCATGTTTCGAGCTGCTATCTTGGTAACTCTTTTGTAATTAGGCAGAGGGAGGCCAAATTTCTTGGGATGAACATTGATGAAGGGTTAAAATTTCAAAACTATATTTTATTGATCAGCAGGAGTGTTGCACCTTGGTGTTACATTGTGATAGTGGTTGCTCGTGAAATTCGCTTTGAAGCAACAAAGACAATTTATCATGCGCAGGCGGAGAAACACTTTTGGTATTGTATTTCTTATTGAGAACGTTCTAACTAAACTATGATAAATTAAGTGTTCATTCTCCAGAAGAGAGTGGTGAGGTATGTTTGCAGTGATGGCCCTCGAGAATCTTGTCTAACTTTGTTTAGGTCTAGGAGGATCTTAACCTTGCCTTCCTTGTTCATATCTGCGTCAGTGTCTCCGGTCTACAAGCATATAAACGGATTCTTAGTGCATGAAAATGCTATTCGTCAAACAGGTAGCTTATAACTGCCAATTACCCGGCTTTGACTAAAAGATCTATATATTTAATGATTGGAGAGGTGCTGTGTCATTGTGTGAGCTATTACTGTTTATTTTTAATAAATCTTTGCCTCAAGGTATATTCCCGGATGGGTGGAAATACTCCTTTATAACTCCTATACCTTAAAATCGGCAATGGTTGTGTCGTAAGCAATCACAGACCTGTGTGTATTCAGTCCGCCATCACAAAAGTCTTCAGGAAAATGGTTATGCCTATATTGAATAGTACCTTTTAGAATATTATAGAAAATCAGCATGACTTTGTGGGTAGTGGTGGTGGACTGCGGCACACCTCTTTGCTTGCACCAACTTTATAGCACATGCCTTGGATAATGGATATGAACTTCATTCCACTTATACAAATTTTAGTAAGACTTGTTGAATCAGGATATTTTGTTGCATGAGTTCGAAGACTTTGGTGTCAGCGTTGTCGTGAGTGTCATCTTATTGAAAGGGTCGCACTCTACAGGTTAGACTCAGTGGGTATCTCGTATCTCTGGTCTCGGTTTGAGGTTGTGTCGGGGGTTCCTACGCAGGCATTTTTGTGTTCGTCGGCGTCGAGCGATCAGAAAATTTAGTTTCTTCCATCCCAACTTCTTCCATTGACGTTTTGCTTTTGACGCGAAAAAAATCGTACTTGCTCTCTGTACCCAGGTTTTGCAAATTTTTCAATGCATTCCGATAAACAAAAACTAGATTTCTTTTTTCTGTAATTTCACTTCAGCAACGTTAATAAATGATAGGACTGAATGCCACCATGACAGGTTGAACAACCAATCGATTGCCGAAAGTAGATAATTTGTCTCCATTATGTTTTCTCCAGTAGCCTTTCTCTTGTTCTAAACACTGGACAATATAATTCTGATTTTGGATGACAGCTTTCATAATAAGATTCTTTACAGCTCTACGGGACTATGTCACTTTAGAGTACTGTTAACTCTTCACGCATGACCCTTTGCTTGCTACGCACGTTCCTGGGCGCAACCAAAGTTATCCAAACTAACCCAAAATTATAAAAAGAAACAAACATAACCTTAAAAAAATAAAAAATAAACATGTTTTGCCACCGACCGGAATAGAACGCGGGCCTTCCGTATCACAAACTCAGAATCTGACGTCTTCACTACTAGACCTATTAGAATACATTCACTGGACTGCAGATAAAGTCAAAGTGACATTAACCCGCCAATCAGAAGCGGCTAATGTAGCTTCTACTGCTTTCAGCCCTGCGAACCAACGAGCCACACTCAAGCAGCCTTTGATGTAGAGTCTTCGTGTCTATGATGCCGCCACGTTTCTTTACATCCTTTCATGGCAGAGCACACTCTTCATTCTCTATTTGACTTTGACAGTCAAAACTGGTCTCGAAAGTTTCTTTTTTCAATTCGTTCAGGAGTTGAATGCCTTAAACATGGTGTCTAGAAGCCGCGAAAATCTGAAAAATTACGGGGAACTCACATAGACGAAAAAAAAACGGGAAAAATCAAGTTTAAACCGGAAATTTTGACTGAGCAGACAATGCTCAAAACTTTCGACTGTGCCCTCTCCAATTGGAATTGACCTGTAGTTACATTTATGTATGAAGATCTAGTATCTATTTTAAATAACTTAATGCGGCGTTTTGTTACAGAAGAAGTTCGCCGAAGCACACTATGTTTTTTAAAAAGATAATGGGTTAAAACTTTCTATTAGCATACAAGTTTATTGAGGCAATCAGTGCCATTGACCCCAGTACAACTGGCAGCGACCCAAAAATATCTGTGCAACTGATGTCTAATTCATTTGAAAATCTGTTAAATGCAAACAGATGCAATGCCACCACATTGCAAGAAGCAGATAGAGCATTTGGAGTCATTCTTACTGATCAGCGCATTTTAAATAAAATGAAAAATTTACTCCAGATGTGAAAGAGTAGATCCCCATCCAGATCATCCAAAATAGTAGTTTGAAAAAGGTGGTCCAACTTCTAACAATTTCTCACGGCAACCCAACTGCAGGAAGGGGATTTTCTGGCAGAAAGATACTTTGGTTGAAAATTTAAAAGAAGACTCATTTACAGGCCAAAGACTAATGTACGATTCGCTACAAAAAATCGGCTGAGTGTAAGATATAGACATTACAAAATCAATGATACTCTCCATGAAGAATGCCTTTTTTTATAGCAGTGGCACACACACTAAAGGGAGGTCCTAAGATTGATTGATTGACACGGTTCTTGAATAGTTGTAGGTTGTAATTAGGGGGGAAACAGATGTCCTGGGAGTGAGTTCCACAGTGATGCAGTGCGCCCGACAAAGGAGTTCTTGTAAAGCGATGTTCTAGGTGTTTCCAGTTGTACGAAGAACTGGTGCGCTCTTGCCGTCTGTCGTGACTGTCTGAAAGGGGTTGCCAGGGGCGGAATGAGGCGTGCGAAATCCTGGGAACATCTGCCGTGAAAGTATCTGTAAAAAAGGGTTATCTCGGCCATACGTCTGCGATTTTCCAGACTATCCAGATTCCGGGTCAACTCCGAGTCGCCGACGAGACGCACAGCTCTCTTCTGAATGGAATCCAGCACCTTTAGGGTGTGCTTTGGTGCGGTACCCCAGATGCGTGAGCAATATTCTAAGCACGGTCTTATTTGCGCTTTATAGAGCATGAGCATCTGCTTCGATGTATACAGTTTTTGTTGCGAAACCGCGCACCTAGCTTCTGGGAGGCTGAATTAGCGATGTTGGCAACGTGGTCATGCCATGACATATTGCTCTTGACCGAGACACCCAGTAGTCCGATTGACCAAGATATAACACAGCACAAAAAGAAAACAAATCAAAAGCGTTGGAAAGTGACTTGATGAAAGTAGAAAAAAGGAAGCTTCAGAAGCAAACAGAAGAATTAGAGGAAAAAAAGAAAAAATCTTGATCAATCACAGAAATATTTGGCAGCTGTCGATCAAGAAGTTTTAAAATTAAAAATGTAACTTTTTACTATATTTGTTTGCTCACATTCTTGTTCTTTGTACATAACTAAATGTTTCAAAATTTTAAACCAAAGGTGTAGTAAATTCACAGAAACCCAACCGGGAAAATATAAAAACCGCCCGGGAATTAGCCGGAAATTTGGTTTCAGATTTTTGCTAGACACCAGGTTGCGATTTTACTAAATATAAACTATTGCAGCACAAGACACGCCTCCAGCGACATCGAATGCAATCGCGTGCTGTAGACGATTAGAATTTGTAGGATTGTGCTGAGGCCGATTATATTTTGCAATGACGTCGCTGGAGGCGTGTCTTGTGCTGCAATAGTTTATATTTAGTAAAATAGCCACCAGGTTAAAACATTTTGTTATAAGTCGCCACATACTATTCAAGGATTTATCTATGAAAGGTTCTTCGAAATATAAAAAAAAAACACAAAAATCTATACTAACTTTTGGCAAAAGTGCCCTTGAGGTCTCTGTTCAGGGGGCCCAGTAGGCAAATACCCACTGTTAAATCCGCCACTGGGTAAGGGGTTCGAAAGTATTTAGTTGACAATTTATTTTAGGCAGATCATTGGCTTGCCATAAACTAGAACCATCAAACGCATTTACAATTCCTTTTATGCTGTTAATAAAGTATTCATAAATCTATTGCTTGCATCGCATCGCTTTTATTAATATTAAATAATATTAATCGTAATTACTAACAGTCATGGTTTTTTTTGAAGAGCGAACCCAGGACCTCCAAATTATTAGCCGAACGTGTTAACCATTGAATTAACGAAGGAGTTGAACCATTTATTTATTTATGAGATTATTGTTTGCCCTTCTTGAAATATGAATTGTATTTTTTGCCACAGGAATAATCAAATAGTTTTGAGAATTTTTCGTATTGGTTATACCGGGTGACCCAGATTCAATGCGACCCCCTGTAACTTTGTTGTTAATTTAAACAAAACCATATTTATAAAAGTGCAAAACGGTATTATTTTAGATATATTAGAAGTCCGGTGGCTCTTTCGGTTTAGTCAGTTAGGTAGATCATTATTCAAATTAATATATTACAGACTGACAAGATGTACTGGGTGATCCAATTAAGGCTTTAAATGCCTTGTTACTGACTGTTTCTCTTTCTCCCTTGGCGGAAGTCGACTCCAGCCAACTTTATCCGAATGAGCGTTAAGAGTCGTTTAATATTTTTTACAATAAACTGGCATAATAATGGTAACGTCATATTGCCCCTTTTGATTTACGTCATTTGTTTTTTAACATGAAAACTTCTTTAGGCGCGTTTAGCGGGTATTGTATCAAATTAAGCAGTCAGCCTGCAGCAGAAGTTTTCACGTTAAAAAACAAATGACATAAATCAAAAGGGGCAATATGACGTTACCATTATCACAGAGCGGTCATTTTGATTTTTAAAAAAATGGATACAGCAGCTCCATCTTTAGAGCAGAATAGGAATATACAAGGTGTTATTTAACTTCCGGTTAAACCGGAATTGCCTCCCGACTTCTAATATTATCAAAATAATATACTTTTGCATTTATATTGATATCCCAAGATCAAGTTCTTATTTAAATTAATAACAAAGTTACAGAGGTTACATGGATCTGGTTCACCCAGTATATACATACATACATATTCATGAGTTCAGTATCTATATTGCTTGCTATTCATCCCTAGGGAATATTAAAACAAATTCACAAAATCCTTGTTTTATATAACCAAAAAATAAGTTAGTTTTCTCAACTTCAATCTTAACTACGTATTCAGTAAATGAAGTTAAATTACATAAAAAAATTGATTTTTTTTTATCATAAACATATTTATTATATGAGTAATTAGTGTTTTGTTGATAAGGCCTTGCAAATGCTTTTACCTAAACGTAGTAGTTAACATATAGATAACCTGAGGATGCATTTAGTTGTTGACAGACCACTTAACTCGTAATGGTATTCTGGTTTGCTAGAACAAAAGTAATTTCCGTAATTATGTTAATATAAATGTTAATAATACGAACTATTCATTTTAATAATGTCTTAGATGAAGAAACAAAAAAGGCTTACATAAATTTATGCACAGAAATTATAAATCAAGAAAATTGAAATTGATGTAGTAGTCGTGACATTTTTTTCGAAACTAAGGAGGAAATTACCTTTATTACATAATAACTTTAAGTAAATAAATGTGGAATACATGAAAGGTCAAAAGCAATGTACTTTGAAAAATGTTGTATTCATTTTAACTTTAAATAAAAATCTAAAATAGAAATGCAGTTAGCGTGTCACATCGGACATTCAAGGCAATTCGAGACATTTCAAGATTTGTAGAATCAAAATTCAGCATGAATCTTCAGAAATTATTGCAATATCGCAAGGATTTATGTCTTGGGATACATCTTGGGATACATATAATCTTTATATATGCTAGCTATCGATCCCAGGAATGTGTGTAATATTTATCGTTTTGCACTGCTCTATTTATGTAACGATTTTTATAAGAATAGTCCGGAAACCATTTTCAAAATTTGATTTTCCGTTTCAAATG
Organism: Pissodes strobi; assembly: GCA_016904865.1. Classification (NCBI taxonomy): domain Eukaryota; kingdom Metazoa; phylum Arthropoda; class Insecta; order Coleoptera; family Curculionidae; genus Pissodes; species Pissodes strobi. Next base: position 405,650 of record MU182167.1, on the reverse strand, counting down.
ATGCGTGGCTTCTATTGTGTTAAAGAGCTTGTCTTAGCCAAACAGTTAAAATAATAATAATAATAATCTTTATTGTCTGACAGATTAACATCCATATATAAGATAATTCAATATAAAAATAAAAAGAAAACAATAATAATATAACAATAATATAATAATGTTACGTTTTTCACGTGGGTCTTGAACGAAATTACAAATTCACTATTTTCAACTAATTGTCTCTTTATTATCTACCACTGTATACAATTGAACTCACTAAACTAGTCTTATAACTTTCCAACTAATATCTCTTTACAATTTAACACTCAGTGATTAACTAACTAGCATTCGCCTTGGGTCTGCTCCTTATATATAATCTCAAATGTATCACGAATATTCGGGAAGTATTCCGAGGCCACTCGATATGATTTTCCATCGAGATAATTCCAGCGTTCCTGAATCTTCGCGGCCGACCGGGCGATGACTCATACAGACAGAAAAGCGGCACGCTGCAAGGCAAGTTCTATAGGGAGCACAAAAACATTCGTATGGTTGCTATCCGTAACAATAATAATAATAATAATAATAAGATGCTTTATTGTCAAAAAAATTTACAATTTGTAGACAAAGCTAGAGCTAGAGTACAAAACATATAAAAACACAAATAGAAACATATAATGAAATGAAAAAGAAAAACCTAACTATACAAAACTTTATACAATTGTGCAAATTGTAACGTGGTGAAAATATTATATAAAATATTAAATATCAAAATATTTAATCATTTAAACATTAAATACTAAACACTAAACACCAAACATTAAACCAGTGTGTAAGATGCTCAAAATTAAGTATTAATAAAAAAGTCGCGTATAAGGCTCTCTCCAGTAAGTATGATCTCAAAGCTCTGCGAAATGCGGGAAAAGATGTTATTGACTTCATTTCAAATGGCAGATAATTGTGCATCGTTTTTTGCATTGCACAGTATAGAGCTTTTAACTAACTCTGAGCGTGGGGTTGGCAGATAAAGATCATGCTCCGTATTCCCAAGTGGATAGTTGTAAGATGGCCTTTCTGGAATCGCAGATACGTTCTTGCGGATTAAACAAACGGATTCAAATATGAATAAGGAAGGAAGAGTTAATATTTTAAATCTTTTAAAAAAAATCCTGGCAGCGAGTTCTACTGTTTAGTCTCAGTGAGTATCGAACAGCTCTCTTTTGTAGTTTGAAAATACGCTCAAATTGAGTCGCACAACACGTACCTCAGAATCGGAGATGCGACTCAAAAAGAGCATAATAGACTATTCTAGCAGTTGACAAGTTAAGCTCCCTAGAAAGCGTTCCTAGCGCAAAATAGGCAGAACTTAATTTTTTTGATAAGGCATCAATGTGCAAGTCCCAGTTTAAATGGTTGTCCACAACAAGCCCCAAACATTTCACAGATTCAACGACGTCAATAGTGGTGCTATTAAGCACAAAAGATTGCAACGTATTTTTATATGACAAAACTTTAGTTTTAAAAACGTTGCGGCACAGGAGATTAGAATCGCACCATGATTTAATGGTGATTAAGACACTAGATACAGTTCTGTGAAGCGCCGGAATATCCGGGTTGCATATTTACACATCCTCACATACGACGGCACCAGGGTGCTGAAATCGGTTAGGGTTTGTAATCGTTTGTAGCACTACAAAAGTTCACTGATTTGGGCACCTAATCGCGCCATGTCTTTACGGTGCAATCAATTTGCGGTAAGAGCTCTCGTAGTCTAGAGGTTTAGATGGCTGGGTCTCACCTGGACGGTCCGGGTTCAAACCCCCTTGCTTTTTTTTAAGTTAAGTTTCGAAACAGTTTTTTTCTTGATTTTGGGTATGTCTTGGGTTAGTTTGGGTTAGCACCTGGTTAGTTTCTTTTTCTTGAGCCCCCGTAGCGAGCGGAGGGCCATGCGAAAAGCGAAATATTATATAACAGCGTATTTCTAGGTGCCCAAATCAGTGAGCTTTTGTACGCTTACAAAACCTAACCGATCTCAGCACCCTGGTGCCTATGATAGCCAGTTACGTAGGTGCCGAAATCAGTGAGCTTTTGTAGCGTAATTATTGTTTACAAAGGCTCACAGTTTTCAGCACCCTGGTGTCATCGTATGTGAGGATGTGTAAATATGCATCCGGGTTGCTCCAAGTGAAACTAGTATCGTCCGTAAAGAGACATACTTTACCTTTAATGTCCAGACAAGCAATGTCGTTGATAAACAGCAGAAACAAAGTAGGGCCGAGTACTGAACCCTGCTGTACTCCACAATCTATTGGCTTGCAAGAAGACATCGACGTATCAACCTTCACAAGGTGACTTCTGTTGTTAAGATACGACTTAAACCATTCAAGAGGCACTACTCTGCAATTTGTTAATTAAGATATAGAGAAATCACAGTAAATTGTTGCTGTAGAGTGATGGTTGCTCAGGTTGGAGAATACATAATTAAAGAGGGAAACATTTGTGCATTTGTTACTTTAAAATCCAAATTGATGGGTAGTAAATATTTTATATTTAGAGAGAAAAGATAGAAGTCTTTTTTTTAACCAGTCTTTCAATGATCTTTAATAATGTGGGAAGGAGTGCAATCTGGAGATAGTTCGAAGCTTGGTCTTTATCTCCTCCTTTATGCAAAGGAATTATTGTTGCCGTCTTAAGACAGTTTGGAAAAATCTCATTTTGGAATTACTTGTTAATTAAAGTATTAAGATGGTTTAATGTGCATTCCGGCAGGTTTGAGAACATTTTCAGAGTAAGCTCATCAGTCCCAGATGCGGATTTGTTTTTAATATCTTTAATTGTACTGCAAAGCTCAGCAAATGCTACAGGCGTAAATAAGAAACTGTAAATTCCCATTAGCATTAGAGAGATATGAAAGTGGATCATAAGGAGTTATGGTGTTCATTAAATCTTTAGCCACATTTACAAAGTAATTGTTTAGGTTCTCAGGTGAATTAGCGATTGTGCTAAACGAAGAAGTCTTATTCCTTAAGTCATTCACAATAGACCATGATTCTTTACCAACGTTACCGGATTTAGCCACCCTCTCATTAAAATAAATTTCCTTGGCAGCTTTTATAGTCTTATGATAGACTTTTATGTAAAGTTTCACGTAATCATGGAAGAAGACGCTGTCCGAGTATTTTTTTAGGTGAGATAATGAACGCATGTTCTTTGCAGATGTGCGTAAGCTTTTAGTTGACCAGGGTTTATGTTGTTTAATTTAGTATGTTAGTTATGAAGTAGATAAAGTTTTTATAAATCTAGAAAATTTGGTATCGACATCATCAGAGAGGACAACCCAGTCAGTTGTTAGACATAGGTGCTTGAAATTTAGAAAATCTTTGTCCGAGAAAATACGGCATAATTTGCGCGAAGTAATTTTGCATTTGGATTTTACCGAAAATTCTGTTAATACTGCCTCATGATCAGAGAAACCCGAGTAAAAGATAGCATAATCAACGAATTCTGGACCAAAAGATGACACGACATAGTCTGTAGTACTAGAACTAGTTTTAGTTATTCTAGTTGGTGAGTTAATATGCATGATTATACCAAAAGAGTCGCAAATGGACCGAAGAGATTCTTGAGCAGCACACACACTGGAAAAGTCAACATTAAGGCCGTCATACAAAATTAATTTGCTTTTTAAAGGCAGGGACTCAAGCAAGCTCAATAATCTTTGACTGAGAATATGCATGTCAGCATCAGGTGTTCTGTAAATACAAACAATAGAGGTCATAAGCATTATGATAGACGATGGAAAATTGAAATACTTTCTCAGACAATTAATTATCAAACTTAGTCACTGCCGAAAAGTCGTTGTTAGTAGACATTATCATAGTACCTCCACGAGATAAATTACTTCTATTAAACCTAGTTACTGTAGTATAATTTCTGATCACACAGGCTCATCAACATTTAACCAATGTTCAGTTATGGCAATGATTTCTGGAAAATTAAGCTCTTCTAATAAAATAAATGATTCATCTGTTTTGTGTCTTAAGGACTGAAAAACAGTAAGCTTGCCATCATTCAATTTTTCAGAGGGTGCTTGATCCCCTGTTCGCGTCAATCTACCTAAAAATTCCCTACTCTAATCGGAGAGCCAGTAGAAAAATAATTGCTGACTTTCCCTAACCTTCTGAAGGAGTCTCTCGGATGAAAAGAAAGACCTACAGACAGAGAGATCCGTTTCAACCTCGGCAGAACCAATACCGTAGTCGTCGTGGAAGCGAAAATATATAATACGCAAGGAGTCCACGTCACCAGGAAGCCCCTCCGAAGCTGGAGCTAATTTGATGCTGATGTTGGTGTGCCCTTCAAAACACACACTGAAGGGTTGGTCATGGAGATAGGCCATGAACAGCCGAAGAGCCTTTAATATGGAGGGGTCCCTCAGTCTAGCTAGCAAATCACGTCTATTAGCCGCATCCGAATCTCGCGTCAGCCGCACTGTAGGTGGAGTCTTCGGGTCCATGTCCAGTCCACTATCTCTCTTCGCACTTTTGTCCAACCTCCAAATTCTCTAGCGCAAGAGACTTACTGGCAGCCCTCCCTGTCAGAGCCTACCCCAACAGACCTCACCCCTCCAAGTATATGTACAGATGTTGAGTCAGAGCGTGGTGGTAGGCTTCGGTCGTCCAAAGTGCCTGATACAAAATGTTGATAGCCAGTGGACAAAGTACTTGCTGCAGGTGGCGATACCTTTAAGGGTGTTAAAGATGAATTGGCAGTGACTATTTCAGGACCCGGCGGCCACACATTTCCTTACTCTTCAGCATTGGAAAGCATCGGATAAAGTCAGTAGTTCAAAGTTTTTCTTTGGCCACAAGCTGGTTTGCTGTATTTATAAGGAGGTGGGATCTTGGCACTACCACATAATGCCAGTCTTCTTTTATGGGGAATATGTAAACGCTGGCATTATAGACACCAGTCTGTAATTAGACATTTCACTGACATTATCCTTCTTAAATACTGGAGTTATTCGTGCTTCCTTCCAAACAGTTGGGATAGTATTTAATTGCAGTGAGAGATTGGAAATAAATGACAATGGCCTAAGCAAAGCAGGAGTGCAGTCTCGATCAATAAAACAGGGTTTCTTATCAGTGCCACATGTGGCCTTATTTTTTAATTTCCTAAATGCATCAGTTATTTCGAACAACGATACGCATAAATTTGAATTAGCCTTTCGATCATTACCGTCTAAATCTGACTTTATTGTAAACGCTACCATGTATGGATGTATCTGGCCCTTAAGGAACTAGACGACCCTTTTGCGTTAATAAAAGGCCAAAAGTCGTTAAGATTGTTAGTAATTGAGTCTTCAATCTTTGCAGCATAATTCCTGCGAGCAATGTCAATTTTTAGTAGTAGTAGTGCATTATGCAATTCAGACGTAAACCACTTCTATGAAACGTTTCTCCTAAAAACTGTTTTTTTTTTTAGGTTGGTAGATGACAGATGTGTAGTATGTCCAGATGCCGGCGATTTATTGAATCCACCCAAAAAGTTTCGGGACTGCCTATTCAAAATATGTCCCATGAACAGGTATTCTGCACAAAAACAATTCTGGAAAGCTGCCAAACAAAGCATGGGCTCCAATACAGACACCAATTTATTAAAAAGGTTACATGTGAGTGAAGTTCTTTGTAAAATTTTATGCCTCAGAATATAATAACACTTGTAAAAATCAATAATAAATGTCATAAAAAATAAAGGCAAAAGCACAAAGGATGTGGAATTATTTGCTGATATTTGTTATTTTGATATTAATTGCGTTTGTTACTTCTTCCTCCTGGAACTTCCTCATTAGTACGGTACCTATACTTGTCCTAGCTTGAGCCTGTCAAATTAATTTTTCCAGGCTTAACTTCCGCTGTGTTTAGTATTAATTCACTATATAATCAAGAATTCAGTTCTTAGCTTAAAACTATTTTTGTATCAAAACGGAGTTCTATCCACAATACCGAAACAGAATTATTACACTCGACGCGCGTTTCGCTAACCATGTTAGCATCGCGCGTTTCGCTAACCATGTTAGCATCATCAGGAGATGATTAAAACTCCAGTTTTAATCATCTCCTGATGATGCTAACATGGTTAGCGAAACGCGCGTCGAGTGCAATAATTCTGTTTCGGTATTGTGGATAGAACTCCGTTTTAGTGCATGTTGCCGAAGGTTCCAAACCCCAACATATTTTTGTATCATAGTTATGTATATATTTAAAACCAAATGCTTTCAATCGTTGTTTTAATCATGTATTACATTATTAATCAAATTAAACTTAAATGGCAAAAAGTAACAAAACACAATTTTTAGCATCAATTGTGAAATGGCATAAATAGGAAATATTTGTCACCAACGTAGAATTCTGGAAATAAAAAATATATGTTATATGCTTTCCAAAATTCAATTAATTACGGTCGGGGATTCGACCGACTTCCCGAAAACTATATAAGGAATTGCGGATTGGGAGGCATTTGCGTTGTCTGGTTTACACCTTACACCATCTGCACTTTTAACTAATAGTTGGTGTTACACCATCTCTTAGATAAACGAGCAGATTTCATCTGCGCTTGGTTTTCGGTTTTTCGTAAATCGTTTATTATTCATTCATTCATTCAGTCATTATGTCTGTGGATATTAAATATTTATTCATAAACTAGGATCAAAGATTTCATAATAATGGTGCTGAGAAAGGAATATTAATACAATATTGTTTTAAACACGTTTTAAATATGTTTTTTTTTTCATTAAATACTGAGTCAAATACTTTGGATAGTTTAAAGCAAAAACTAATTTTTTTTAGGTTTACTTGCGTGTTTTTCGACCTTGCTTTGTATACATTTGTGAAACAATACTAATCCTCTTGTAATATTTTGTCTTGCAGTGATGATTTTTGCCACCTTGGGGTCAGTTTTGATGTTTTAATTTTTCCGTTGTATCTCTTTGTAAACGGTTTTGTCATTTGGCTTGTTATATTCCATAAATTTCATATTATTTTTATGTTCCCTTTTTCCCTTCTGCTTTTATGCCAGTATTTCTAATAAGCAGTACCTTCAGCGCTTGCTGATACCTCATTCTCTTCTCTCTTTGTTAACTAAATTTACTAAATATAGTTACTCATATCGTTGCATTATTTTTTTTTGTTGTAGCATGCAGCAAAAATAGAGAAAAAGCAAAATGACACAGAAAATAAGAAAGAAAATGGAGCTAATGTACTTTATGGCAATGTTATTCAGGTAAAATTACAAGAAGAACTTTTGTCACTTCTAAATTTTTAAATATATTTCATTTTAGTTATTGCACCTAAAGTCAAACAAGTACTTAACGGTAAATAAGAAGCTGCCCGCGCTGCTAGAGAAAAATGCCATTCGAGTTTACTTAGATGGTAGTGGTAATGAAGGCTCCTGGTTTTATATTCATCCATTTTACAAACTTAGAGCTACTGGAGACAATATAGTTTTAGGCGACAAAGTGATATTGAATCCTGTAGGTCCTGGCCAACAACTATTACATGTTGCAGCCAATCATGAACTAGTAGATAACCCTGGATGTAAAGAGGTAAGTACACATTACGGTTGTTTTAACTGTTTTTTTTTATACCCATGCAATAAAAAGTAAAGCAGAGTAGGAGGGAGCTAGAAAAGTTATCTACCTAATTACAAAGTATACGTGTTCATTCCATAATTTTTACTTTTCAACATTCCCACTCACTTGCTTTCACTCTTATAAAATGCTCTATTGCTGCAAAAAGAGAATTTGCTTATAGCTTCAAAATAGGCCTGCAAACCGAGTCTCCTGAGGTGACTTTTGAATGGCTTCTTTTGCATTGTCTTGGAGATGGCAATTATCTTCATGATGCAACTTTTCAGTTGCTTTACGCACATTTTTTTTAACGTGTTATTGTAGATGCCTTTATTCTATTACCCTTCGTTATACAAGAATAATACTTACTTTAACCTAAAAGATCTCAGTCTAAATTGGCTCATATCTAGCTGGAAGCATGTCTATGAGCCTATTTTGATGCAGTAGAATGTTCACTGATTCTCATGAAATAAAACCTTGTTCAGTATCGTTAAAATATTCTAGCATTGTTAATTTTACACAAAGGTTGCAAAAATTATGTTATTTACTTATTTGCAAAAATCAGTATAATTGGTATTCGAACGCCTTCTTCATCTTCACTGGGTTAGTTTGGGTTAGTTTTAGTTTTTTCATTTACCGAAAACACAAAATACATTAAAAGTTGTGCAAATTCACATGATTTGATACCTAATTTTTTTTAGTAGCCCTTATACAAGGGTCATATATTGCTTCTTTGATCTTAGGTAAATGTGGTAAATGGAAATACTTCTTGGAAAGTAACACTATTCCTAGAATACAAAGAAAATCGTGATAATATACTCAAAGGTGGTGATGTGGTTAGGCTATTCCACACTGAACAGGAAAAATTTTTGACTATGGACGAATACAAGAAATATTCCCATGTATTTTTAAGGACTACTGGTCGAACCAGTGCTACTGCAGCCACGAGCAGTAAAGGTATGGATTTTCTTTAACTGAAAATTAGATTTAATAAAAAAATCATTTGTAAAATGACCTCTTGTACGGTTTTTGGCGTAAATTCTTGTTAAGTGATCAGGTTTTCTAAAAAAAAAATGTCGAAAAAAAATACAAACCGAAATAGTTGGTGCTGCCTTGTACTTCTCTGAGGAGTGAGCCCAGAACTTCTATCATAGGATGGAAGTTCTGAGTACTCTATTTTGCCGTTAATAAGTTTAGGTATATAAAAAGTAAGATGGTTCATCTAGTCCAGCAAGTAAGTTTCGAGTCTCGTACTTCAATACGTATTTAAAAAAATTGTTCTTCTCTAGAACGGATAATAAATTATTGAGCAGTATTCTAACACATTTCGGACATGATAATTGCTTTGGTATCACTAATAATATTATTACATGAACGCCTCAAAAATCTCAGTATTCCGCAATACAAGCCTTAAGATTAATGTTGCCATTGCCCTAGCGAGTATATTTTCTCTTCCACAGCTAATACCTAAGGACCGAAAGTGCTGAACTATAACTGGATATTTACACTTATCTATATTTAACTTCAGTTTGTTTAACCGACACCAGTGTACTAAGATGTTTAAATGCGACTGCATTTAATGGGAACTAGAAGAAGGAAAATGTTTAATGCGGATCGATATAAATATATATAAAGGAAGAAATTAATGGGCATGTCCGCAGAAGAGAAGCAGGAAGAAACAGTCGAAGCCACAAATGAGCTTACTGGCTCCTGTTTGTGGCTTCTGTACATTGTTTTTTTTTTT
>MU182167.1:291155-372739 GCA_016904865.1 Pissodes strobi | reverse complement strand
TTTTGTACAGAGTGCCCAAATATTTAGCATACAGATCATTATCAGTTTACCAAATTCGAAATTCTGCTATGGATCGCTTACGACTATTCTGCTGTGCTAAGCTTAAAGGTTGTATTGGCTCAAATGATGTTAGTAGAAAAATAAATTTTACTCATCCTTCATAACTTAAAAGTATGCATGCAAGACATAAAAATAGTTCTAATTAAACAAACTATACCAGTTAGGAAACTTGGTATTTAACATATTTTTTAAAACCTTTAACTCTCAATATTTTGTTAATATAAGTTCCCAGTTTAATAATGGTACACATTGCAACAGGAATACGAAGCCACTTTTTAAGGATAGCACGGACGTTAGCATTGTAATTCTAAAAAAAAAATTGGAATATGAAAGAGATAATTAAATCAAAATTCAGTTAATACATTGGATTTCTCGCTTTAATCCACTAGCAAATTCTGGGTTTTAAAATCATACCAGGACTTGAAAGGTGAATTGCTAAATTATTTAAAATGTGGGTATCTGTAATTACTCATAGGAATGTCATAATTGACATTTAAAAATATATTAAGATTTTATTTTGGGAAGGTTGTTAGTAGCTTGCTGTTATAGTAAGCTTCAATTTCTTATTTTTGTCTCGAGCATAAACACCTCTCATACTATGCTTTAAAAAAATGCCTGTAACAAATTGTGCTGAAGCTAAATTTCTCGGGAGTTCTTTTTGCATGTGCTTAAACATATGTTGGTAAAGTGAAAAGGGTTACATTGGTGCTATTGATAGGCTAGATATTTTGTTACGTCTTTGTTTATGAACTGAATATTTTTGCAGACGAGGCAACCGATTTTCGTACAGCTATTACAGTCGGCCTTCAGAGTGTCGCAATGTCCTTGGTTATCTGCATCACAACGCTTTAATGTTGAAAATTGCATTCGTACGCTATCTGAAGTTGGTTAGTGCCATTTTAATTTTAAACGTTTCTGTTTAGCCACATCATCGAAAGTTAGGTGGAATTTCCCTGAATTTATGGAAAAAGTTGTCTGCCCATAGTGTACCTGCATAATATTGAACTATAGGTTAGTGATCTTCCCAGTGAGCATTATATTCCTTAAAGGGAACTGTGCCTTCTGTGATGTTGCTATTACGTCGCAATTCACTAAATTTGTGTGAAAATAGGCACACTTTAGTGTGTAATATGACACCAGAAAGGAATTGTGTATATTAAGCCAATTGTAGGAATTGTGTCAAACACTGTTACACTGTTACATGGTTATTCTGTCGCGTGACGCTAAGCAGGAAATTTGTTCAAACAATACCCTGTTTGTGTCTGTGTGCAAGCAGGACGCAAATCAAGAATAGTGGGAAATATTTCGCGAGTAATAATAGGAAAAGGAGTGTAAAAAAAGTTCCCGATTTTAAACTACTAGTAAGAGTGTGACGCATTTAGGGAATAATGTAGAACAATAGTTTTTTGGTTATTTAAACCCAGTTTTGTGTGAAACAAAGTAGGAATTTTAACCTTACATTGATACGAGAGGTGTGTGCAATTGCAATAGAAAACAAAATGGTCCAAAATGTCTTCGAATAATAAACGAATTAGAAATTTTAAGACAACAACGTTTTATTATAGAAAAGTAAAAACCTAAACAAAATGTGAGATTGTTAATGAACCCGTAAAATCAAAATTTCCAAAAGCAATAATGGTATCCGCCAATGCAGATCTACGAAAGTTATTTATGAAAAAGGTGGTTTCTTCTGTAAGAACAGACAAAAAGAAAGATTTAGGCAATAAAAACGGAGCATCATAAGTACAAGATATTTGCCTAAAATAGCCAGACTTAAAAATAAACCATACAACAAATCATTCCGAATTAAACAGATTTAATTAGTCTAATTTTACAGTAGGCGGCTGCTCTGAGATTAAAAATTAAGATGATTTAACTAAAACTATTTTTGAAGAACTATCAAATACAATTTATGATGAGATTGACTCTGATGATGATGAAGTGAAGGAAAACGAACTTTATTCCAAAGTTTTCTTTTAACTTTTTAAGGAACGATGAAGTGAAGGAAAACGAACTTTATTCCAAAGTTTTCTTTTAACTTTTTAAGGAACAACTGTTCATAAAATGCCGGCATTGTGACCAGTGACACAAAGGAGCAAGTGTTCAGCGCATTTTTACTCTGCACACATAGAGGGAATTGTGTTGAAAATGTCCTTATTTATTTCATGCATGACCTCATGTAGGAATTGCGTGTAACATCTTAGTTCCCGGGTTAACACAACTGCGGCATAGTAACAGACACCGCCTATAGTTAAAAACGAAAAACTTGTTTTTGACTAAAAAAAATATCACTTTATCAACATTAAGGAAAATGATTGCAAAGAGAACTGTTTTAAAACGCAACTCAAAAAAATATATATTTTAAGGTTAACAAAAGGGATTCTTTTAATAGTATTTTTTTAGAGATAATAGCTTTTTTTAAGGGCGCGTTGTTAATTTTCTTAGTAGAATAAAGAACTGCAGGAAAAAGTTTGTTTCACAATAAAAACTTGATTTTCTGAATGGAAAATAGTAGTTATTTAATTATTTTCTAGGCTATCATATTATAATATATAAAATATGCATGTTTAAACATATAATCCATTTAATGGTGTCCCAACTTTTTAATAGAAAAGAAGATTATGTACAGCTTCCATATATTAGACAAAGAAAAACATGTTACAATCTAGACACGTTTCCTGTCAGCCATTTTTTAAGTTGATATCTGAGGAGTAACAATTCCGGAATTAAATTATTCACATATGAGGTATTGTGTAAGTATTTGTGTAGGCATTGCGTACCTGAAAAGAAAATTGAATGACACAATTAATACACCATATTCCTGAATTGTTTCACAAATGTGTGGTGTTATGGTGCTCCACTTCCCACACATGGCACACACACACGTCGTTTCGACGTTTCGAAAAATTGTGTGCAACTTGACACAAGAAAATGTCACAATCTCGGAAGCGTTACCAAAACTCAACTACAAAATGCTCACTGGGTTAGAGCTTGACTTGACAATTTCCTAGGAGAATCCCAATTCAACGCAAAAATATTTTCAACTAGAGAACATTTAAATTAGCTCAAAGCTCAAAAACAAAATAAAAACAGCTTTTTATCACGCAAATTAAAATGAAATTATATTTTTACGAAACGAAGCACCACGTGACACGTTGGGGAGTTCTCATAACTCGACCCTAATTGGTCGAATGTTATGCCAGAGTTCCCTTTTATAAGTCAAATAGGTGACGTAGCTTCCCGGGATGCAACAACCCACTGATGACGCGGTCTCTCAAGAGAAATAGCAGTTTTATCAGAGTTGCACCGGTATATCATTTGCATATAGGTTATTACTTATATATTACGTGTTAGAGGAAATAGATGATTTAATTCCAATGCAAATAACACAAAAGGAAAATTATTAACAGTTATACTGCGTGGAGCTTTATATGTATGAGCGTTACTGCTCTTTTCCTTCATAACTTCTTGGTGCATCCAAAAATAGGATATTCCAAGATTTCTTAGCTACAGGGAAATTCTCTCATAACTTTCGGTATTTATTGTATAATTCTAATGGAATATTCGATTTTAGCTAAAAATAGGGGCATTGCTATACCTCTAGACTTAGAAAGTCAGGTGGCACCCATGTTTAATAAAGCTAATATCCTGACCAGACAAACTAGCAAGTGGCTTACAGCTGCCAAAACCCCTAAAATTGAAAGAACTCAGTCTACGGTAATGCATACTCTTTGTTTTTAAATATCTTTTACATTATGTCATATCAAATTTGATTTGATGAAAGTTTTAAGATTATATATTTGAATGAGGCTTTGGACAACATTAATTTACTTCTTTAGTTGATGAGACTAGACAGGAGTATTATAGAAGGCTTACAAGATATAGTTTCCCTTTTGGAAGACCAATTAAAACCGCTAGTGCAATCAGAGTTATCTCTTTTGGTGGATGTTTTGTACAGGCCTGAGCTCCTTTTCCCAGATGGAACAGAATCGAGAAAACGGTGTGAAAGTGGGGGATTCATTCGAAGGTAGGATAATGGTTTTGAATAAGTAATGAATAAATAATAATCTATATGATATAAAATGTTAATTATGTATGTAGACGAACTTTAAGGAATGACTATGATTGATTTTAAAACAAAAAGATTATTAGTAGAAGCTATTATATTCAAATATTACACACTCCAAAAGCTACAAATTACAAATATTAAATATTTTCAACCTCATCGTAGACACAGGTGTGGGTACCCTTCTCAAGTTGTCTAAAGAAAAAATGGTTAAAATTAAATTGTTTTACGTATAAATTTTGTTTAAAAATGAATGTTATATTTGATAAATTAAATGCTTGCCTAAGTTGAGTTCGAGGCTTTTTCTGACGTAGCCTTTTTTATTTTTTGACAATAGGTCACAATTCTTTTGCCCTTCGAAACTACTTGTCAGTTATGTTATCATAAATAAATAAATAAAAAGCCATATATCTTCAACGGGCCCAATTACAGGACATTCAAATAGGTATGTATACGACAAGATGAACCCAAACTAATCATACAAGCACATAACAAGTTACGATAATAATAATAGCAAATCACAACGTAAATAGAAATATATATGTAAATATAAGAAAAAGGAATAGTTAATAGAAATAGGTATACATAATACTAACAAACTAAAGAGGGTAACCAAACGCCTCTGTAAATATTTCAGGAAGCGCCTCTGAACTGACTCGACTTCGTAAGCGTGGCGGTTTTATATAGGGGACCAAACAATGGAACCGTAGTCCAACGTTGATCTGACGAAGGAGTAATACAAGAGCTTAAGGGTGGATACGTTTGAAAAGTGTTTGCAAGTTTTCAGTATAAAACCCACAGCTCTAGAAGTGTTAGCCACTATCTGATATGAGTGGTGAAACAGATTTTCTCATTGAAAACGACACCTAGATCCCTCACCCTAGTGTGCCTAATCAAAGTGGAATCATTTATGTTGCAAGAGTTGAATTTTCAGATCGAGAGTAGGAAACAATATTGCACTTGGAGATATTTAAGCGAAGTCTGTTAGCCATGCACCACCTACTGACCGTGTCAATACTGGCTTGAAGAGACATGTGATCCTCGAATGCATCGATGCGGTGGAACATTTTCAGATCGTCAGCATAGGCGAGAGAGCTGCAGTCTATCAGAGAGACCAGATAGTTGATGAATATGTTGAACAGCAGTACCCGGTCGGTACAAAAGGTTCCGATGTAAAACCCTCGATTTCAACAAATTGACGACGATTAAAGAGGTAAGATTCCAATACTAAGATAAGTTTGTTAGAGAAACCGAGCTGGTCAGATGCCTTCCGTAGTAAAATGTGATGATCATTTTGGTCAAAAGCTTTGCAAAGGTCTGTGTAAATACATCGACTTAACTTCTGCTATTAAGGGCGTCGCAGACATTAGAGGAGAAAGAGCAGAGATTAGTCATACATGATCTTCTGGAAAAAACCATGTTGACGAGCTGACCATCTGTTACGTATTTTGAAGAATAGGTATTTCTGTAAGACGATCGCTAGCACTTTGGAAAAGTTGCATAATATGGAAATACAACGATAATTTTCCACTAGAGATGTCGCCTTTTTTGAGAGTAGGGCAAACCCTAGCAATCTTCCAAACCTCCGGAAACACACCAGTGCTCAAGATCAAGTGAACAATGTGACAAAAAGGAGTAGTCATGGCAGAGGAACAGTCTCTCACCAAAAAGCTAGGAATTACGTCCGGCCCATATGTTGATTTATTTTTCAATATTTTGCAAGTCGACGTCACTCACGTCCTCAAAAGTGGCTGAGGGAATGTCAATTAACTCAGTGTTCCGTTTGAGCACACAAAGCGATGTGCCCGGGCCGTCCATATACACTTCTAAAAAAGTCAGCAAGGGCAGGTACGATATTATGAGGCCTATGGACGGGTGAACTGATTTTTGGCACGGTCCATTAGGTTGGTCAACTTCTATAATGATAGACTTCTTCTCGCATTTTCAAATATTTTATGTCAAACAAAAATTTTCCATATTAAAGGGTTGGATGTTGGTATTTATTTTGGTGGGTACTGTGTTTAGTATACCACTCATAGTTTTATACCCTTTCTAAGTTTATTGGTTATTGGGTTTCGGCCCGTCAATAAATAAATAAACAAATAAATAAAATTATTTGTAAAGCAATTTGGCTGGGTGGTACTTTTAACGTCCATATTTTAAGGAGGATTAATAATAATTATAATCTGTCACAGCCCACTTAACCGATCACTGAATAACTTAAACTTTTGATTTAACGTAAAAACCGTAAGCGAAGATAGCTGCATCATTAACCATTTAGGCGACCTTAAGCGTAGTGAACTCTAAAACACAAATTCAAAAGTTCTTGGATAGCACTAAGGCTTTCAGTAACTCTATCCGTATGAAACTTTGACTAGATAAATGTAAATCGATACAAGTGAAGAAGGGAACCCTGATACAAACAGATGGCTTTCAAATGGAAGACGATCAACTGATTGAAGACCTATCCTATATCAAGATAAGAGGCATAAATACCTGGAGATTCCACACCTAAAATATATTAACCACACATCAGTTAAGCATAGAGTCTCATGAGCAAGTTTGATAAACGAGTTATTCAAGTCTGTAAGACCCTACACAGTTCTATTGATAAGATGACTGCCATTAACACATACGCCATTCCATTTTTAACCTACTGGGACTCTTAAATGATCTGTAGAAGAATACGTGTTACTATAATCAAGCACTGAATTAATTACCCTAATTCAGCCATTGAACGAATTACGCTGCCCCCAAGGATTGGCGGAATGGGTATGCTTCATACAAAACGGCCATACCAAGTTCAGGTCAACGCAGTGCGGCAATACTTTTACTCCAAAGCTAATCAAAATGTCATGTTTTGAAACCATATGAAGGGTACAGGGGAAAAAACGATCTAAGTCACATTTTCCATAGGAAACTTTTTTATTATTGATTTCACAGAAAATTTTATTCTTGATAAAAGTTGGTGCTTGGAAAAAAACTATATTGACAATGCTAAATACAGGGTACTTGAAAAATACAAATTGATGGTTAAAAAAACAAAAATTTTGGAAAATCGGAAAACATTTTACAGAAAAAATAAAGCTCCTATTAAGATAAAAATAAAAGTCAAATACCATTTTTGGCAAAAGTGCACCGTTGCGGAGAAAATCCTTGTCAATTATTAAAAACCCCTCATTTTCTTAATTTTGTCCATATTTTTTTTCAGCAACGATGCACTTTTGAAATAAATGGTATTTGACTTTTATTTTTATCTTAACAGGAGCTTTATTTTTTCTGTAGAAGGTTTTCCGATATTCCAAAGTGTTTTTTAACCATCATTTTTGTATTTTTTAAATACCCTGTATAACTTATCCCTAATTTAGCATTGTCAAAATTAGTTTTTTTCCAAGTACCAACTTTTATCAAGAATAAAATTTTCTGTGAAATCAATAATAAAAAAGTTTCCTATGGGAAATGTGACTTAGATCGTTTTCCCCTGTGGTTTTCCTCAAAGTAGATTCTGATCGCGCTTCACATCGCCTACGGGCCCGGAAATATGTATTAAATGATCAAACCCATTCAATCAACAACCAAGTGCAAAGTTGGAGACAAAAGAAGATGTATGGAACTCATCCATCTCAATAAAGATACAATAGATAGTGAGGCCTCTAATCTAGATATAAGACAAGGATCTCTATATGGCGAAACAGTTGGATTTATTCGAACAATCCAAGACCGTGAAATACCCACTAATATCTTTCGAAAGTATATAATAAAAGAGCCAGCGGAATACAGAACATATTGCGGGTGCAATGCACTAGCTGGTATTGAGTATAGTCTATTAAGGCATAACAACGTAGCAAAGATAATACATCAACTACCTAAGGATCAAACACTCTTATCAACAGAAGTACCATTCTACAAGTACAAACCCTTTGAAGCATGATAAAATAGCAGCCACAAATTATACTGAGACCTTGAAATCAAAACAGATATTAAAATAAATGCCAATAGGCCTGACATTAATATATCAAAGCTACCAGATAGGTAACCATTATTGACATCGCAGTGCCTCTCAGTCATAATCTTCAAACCACCTAAGCTCAAAAGGTATCTGGAGCTAGCAGCAGAGATCAAACAGATGTGGAAAGTAAAGACCGTCAGAATCTACCCATTAACAATATAAACAACTCGAATTGTTCCGAAGACGCTAGTAAACCATCTCGAGAACTTAAGAATAAAACATCTAATGCCATTTATCAGCAAACTAGTGATACTAGATATCGTTGCCATATTGTCAGACACTTCCTTAGTACGGAAGAAGTAGAACTTGGTGTAAACCCGGCCGACCTATCACCATGTAATCCATAAGAAATTTGAAAAAGATAATAATAATAATAATAATAATAATAATAATAATATTTTTTATGTTCGGCACACACAAAAGGAATATCTGAAAAAAAGCTGTCAAGGTCTTTAGTCAACTGTGGGTCTTCCAACAAGACGAACTGCTTTCTTCTGTATGGAATCTAATATCTTGAGCAAGTATTTGAGTGCCGAGCTCCACACATGGGAATAGTATTCTAGAGATGGTCTTATCTGGGCCTTATAGAGCAGTAAGAGGTGATGAGGTGTATACAACTTTTTTGCTCTATAGAGTGGTTCTAGCTTTTGTGCTGCTGCCTTGGCGATTTTGGTGACGTGATTACGCCAAAACATGTTGTTATCCACGTTGATGCCCAGCAAGCTTATGGATGAGGCCAGGGTCAGTGTTTGTGCTGTCATTGATAAGTCAGGTCCTGCGGTGTTTGCTTTTTTTGAGAAGACAGATGCTTGAGTCTTTCCTGCTTTAAACTGAACATTGTTTTCCTCATCCCATTCATATCCTCATTAATGGCAGCAATTTGATTTTCTCGGTCGCGTTGGGAACGTCAGAAAATTAGGATATAAGAGTGCTGTCGTCTGCAAAGCTGTAAATACAATTCTTTGCCCTGTCTAATAGATCGTTGAGATCGCACCAGGTATCAGTAAAACGGGAAAGGAGACAGAACAATTCTATGAGGAATTGCAAGTAGTAGTCGATGGGATCAGATTATCAGATAAAATATGGGGAACCTCAACGCCAGAGTTGGAAACGAAATTCTCACCGGCATAACACAGATATTTAATGGAGACGACAATGGCGACCTTTTAAAAAGCTTCTGTGCAACAAACTCATTCAGAATTAATAACACCTTCTTTGAGCACGACATGAATTATAAGGACACGTGGCAGAATACACGAGATCAACACTCAGTTATCGATTACCTTATAACAAACAGAGCAATTACACCACAGATGATATTCGACGTAAGAATACTCAATGCAGCTAATGTAGGCAGTGACCACAAACTAGTACTATGCAAGCTTAGACTAACAATACCTAGCACACCAAAACATAAACCTCACTGCATACATAAATTCAATAAAGGATCACTCGAAGATCAAAGCATACAACAATTATATAGAAATCGACTAGCAGAAAAAATCCAACAAAACCCAATTATTGAAGATCACATCGACCAACCCTTAAAAAATTATATTTTAGATGCAGCTCAGAATCGATGGGAAGGCGGAAAGTTGGAACGAATGGCAAACATATTTTAAGAAAATATATTCCGGAGAAGAGGAAGACTTTTCACAAGTAGTAGACAGCGGGGAAGAACACGAAATCGACATCGAAATGGAAGCAATAGAAAATATCTTAAAATCACTCAAAAACCTGAAAATTCCTGGCTCTGATGAAATAACCAACGAAATGCTGAAATATCGAGGAACAAAGCTACAAAATGAAATTAAAACCATATTCAAAGCAAAGAAAATTCCAAATGAATGGAAAAAGAACAGTACAATCCCCATATTTAAGAAGGGCAAAAAAACATCCCCAGAGAACTAGCGTGGCATCACCTTTCTGTTACAGCACGCTCAAGACATTCACTAATCTAATACTAGAAGAACTTGGAAAAACAATACAGATTCGAGAAGTGCAGCAAGGCTTCCGTAAAAACAGATCAACCATCGATGCGATTTTTATAGTCAGACAAATTGCTGAGACATCTTTAATATAATAAGCCTACCTACCTATGCTTTGTTGATATGACCAAGGCTTTTGATCGAGTTCGACTCACTGATGTCATCAACATCATGAGAGAAAAAGGAGTCAACCCAACACTAATCCAACTAATTTCCGACGTAAACCAACACTGCACAACAAACATCAGAATAGGACACCTCACATCTGAAACCATAAAAATAAGCAGAGGAATATGGCAAGTTGACTCCCTCAGCCCTTTTATATTCAATCTAGTTATGGATAAAATAACGAGACATTTCCAAGAACAGTAGGATTAAAATGGGAAACGTATACTTTAACATTGTCTGCTACGCTGACGACGCTGCACCAATCGCTGATTCAGAAGATGACCTAAAGAGTCTTTTCCACTCCATGATTTTAACCAAGAAGCCAAACAATTAAATATGCTTATAAATACAAGCAAAACTAAATGCCTCGTAACATCCAAAGAGCCAGTGAGGTGCAAACTAGAAATATAGGGCAAAGTGGTAGAACGGGTCAGGCAGTTCCCATACCTCGGAGCGGACATGACCAGCGATTGTGAAAGCATCTTGAATATCAGGCTGTCTACAAGACATTATATGGCGTAACAATCTCAACATTGAAAGTAAAATAAGAATATACAAAACAGCAGTTCGACCCATTCTAACCCAGACACATCAAAAACAATGCAAATGATGAGAACGGCGGAAATGAAGACGATAAGAAGTATACTGGAAATACCTTACTTGAGAGACAATATACAGCCTTGAGGAACTCCGGCATTGATTTTAAATTCCTCAGAGAGATGCCCATCAATGCCAACTCGGATGTTTCGATCGCTTAAAAAATTGGAAAGCCACAAAAGCAGTGCTGGTGGTAGTCCGTATGCTGTCAATTTGCTTAACAATCTGTCACGACACATCCAAAGCATTTCACTTTGGATATGTCGAGAGCCACTGCACGAGATTCGCCGTAGCTCTTGATGGCTTTGGTCCACAGGTAGGTTACGTAAGTCAGGATATTTCCCGTTGATCTATGCTTGCGGAAGCCATACTGGCGTTCGTTTATGATGCCTGATGATTCGAGATATTTTAAGATCAGTTTCTCCATGACTTTGGACATGATGGAAACTAAGGCAATTGGACGGTAGTTATTCACTCTCGGGATAGGTGGGGGAATCTTTCCTTGAGGATATAAGGTAGATTTGATGCAAACATTTCGGCAAGAATGTTGTTTATTATTTATTTTATTTATGTCAGTAGCAAACCTCAAGTAGTGTACTTATGTTAACTACACTAAGTTATAGACCAAGGTTACAGATACATCATATTCTATTTAAAAACATTAAAATTCTATAGTCGAAATTAATTTACAGTATAAAAAGTATTCCTATATACAATTTCTTCTACTCTTATTTTAAATCTATTTGCTGGAAACATTTTTACATCTAGACTCAGTTTGTTGTATATATTTGAACTGCTATAAATTCCAGTCGATCCTGACGTCTATGAAGTCTGCAAAAGGGTGGCAATATCATGGAAAACCCTAGCCTAAAATGTACATGTAGTGAGCAGCGTTCTATATCGAAATATGAATGCACTTATCAACCAAAACTAAAGCAAATTCCCACAAATTTAGCCAAGCCAAACCATGAACAGGAAATAAACAGAAATTTGCTTGGCAAATATCTCATTATTAACAATTTTTTAGCGATTTCTAACCCAAACTACAATAAATAGAATAACGTTAGTTCTCTATAAAATGTAAAATTGCAAATAAACTGCAATTGTTGAGTAATTGACATTGTCCAGAAAAATATTGCACTATTTTTTATAATTATTACATATTGAACTAAAATGTTACTTCACTACGGTTTAACTGCTTATATGATTAATTTTATCATGATTATATCGATGCTTACTTACCTTGTCCGACATTTTTTCACAGCACCCACGCTTTGGATCATTCAAGGTAAAGTTGTCACTATCACTATAATGACACTAATAGATGCAACTAATAAAACTATCTTAAACTAAGGTTTAGGTGTTGTGCAGTTGCTTCCCAAAAGAGACTGTTTTCAGCTTTCTTCAATATGTTTATTAGGTTTTTCGAGATTTTATTCTCCTACGAGTTTAGTTTGCTTGTTTTTTTTGTAGTTATTTTTACTTTTGTTTGGCGTACCACCGGAAATAATTGTAACTTCTGATCCAGATTACCTTTCTCAAGTAAATAAATTAGTGCAATTGTTTTTAGAAACACGTTTTTTTTATGGAAATACCTAATAATAATAATGTCGTACATATTTGTAACGCTTTTTTAAAAGTTTTACATTTCTCAGCTCCTCAGAAATGTTGAACATAAATAGGTTTATTAAACAACAGAAAAAAATTGTTATTGAGATGCGTCCGAAAATAAAGTTTCCGGAAAAATTATGAATCCTTAATTGGCTTATTTTTATTTCAACACCCTGTACCTTGGAAATTAAACGTTTCTCCACGCCATAGAGTACATTTATATGTATACAATTATTTTTACGCTTTTCATAAGATCTATTAAGTATGTCATACTTACTTTTTATGAAGTTCTTTCTTCTCTCTGAAGATCTATGAGGACGGGTGAAGTGATCATTAAATAGCTCCTACTACTAGAAAAACAAAGAAATTCGTACATTTTTTAAAACTTTAGTCCCTGTATCGCGATAACGGGACCGTTGTGAACCCACGTTTACATGAACTTTTTGTGTTCAAATCAATCAATGATTACTTCCTTAAAGTTTATGTACTTACGTATTAAAGTAGTTAGAATAACTAATTTAGGTATTGTTCTAGATTAATAAAGCATACTGAAAAGTTGTTGGAAGAAAAAGAAGAAAAATTATGCGTCAAAGTGCTGCGAACCTTAAGAAAAATGATGGCTGTTGATCCAGATTACGGAGAGAAGGTTAAATATAGAACGATCATTTACTTAAATTGATTGCTATTTAATTACTTTCTTTTTTAAACGCTGCATAGAAAGAAAAACAGTCGATAGCTGATATGGTATAGTATTTCTCTTAGGTTTCCCTTTTTGGTGTGTGCACCCTTTTGTGTTTTTTAGCATTTTATACCTTGCTAATGCTGTGTTAAATGGTTTTTTTCTTAGGTCACCAGCGTAATCTTTTTTATTTTATATAAAACCATATCATATGTTTAGAGAACTTCTGATATATTTTCTTGAAAATTATAGGGGGATGTGCTACGCAATAGCTTGTTGGCCAGGTATTTTGGAAAGAACTTCACTCAAGCTCACGAAATCGTTGCTATTGTTAATCATCAAATAACTGTTACACATGGACCAGGAGGTAATCAAATTCGTAATAATTTCTTTCACTGATTGTGTAACCTTAAAATGTAGGGCTTGCTTTATAAAACCAGTAGACATGCTTTCAAATTGATATTCATTGAAATATCTATCTCTTTTAGCTAAAATAATCAGTAGAGCCGGCCAAACACTCCATGATGTTCAAACTCACTTGGACAAAGAAGGCGCATCTGATTTGGTGGTAGAATTAGTTATAAAATCAGTCAATTCGCCTTCCATCTTTGGCGAAGCCGTGGAACTCGGAATAGCGCTCTTAGAAGGAGGAAATTCTACCATACAAAAAAGCATGTTCAACAAATTGTTAGGCGGAGACCTCAGCCAAGCATTTTTCAAGGTTAAGACGTTGTATTTTCAAAATTCGTAAGATATCTTTTATCTTGTTCTAATTTCAGGTGTTTCATGATAAGATGCGAGATTCCCAGTCTGAAATAAAGTCAACAGTAAGTGTGAATACGTCAGACATGGCAGCAAAAGCCCACGACGACAAGCAAGACGGTAAAGAATTGGATAAAATGTCGAAGAAACAAGGTAAAACGAACGGCATACTTATAAGTGATGAGCTCAGGGAGGAATTGAATAGAGCAGCGGAATCGACGTCTCAAGCTTACGCCCATATTAGAAACTTGGCAGCAGGTGACGATAATTTAGTATCGTCAGGTGCTACAAGCGCATTTGAAGATTTATTAGCTGAAAAACTGGATAAACATAGAGAAAGAGATGAGCAAAATGAGCTCTCCAACAAAGTATTGATAATGCAACCTATACTAAGATTCTTGCAACTATTGTGTGAAAACCACAACCCCAAACTTCAAAACTTACTCAGAAATCAAAATAATAAAACTAATTTTAACTTGGTATCCGAAACCCTCATGTTTCTAGATTGCATTTGTGGATCCACTACAGGAGGTTTGGGACTTTTAGGTCTCTACATTAATGAGAACAACGTTTCCCTTATCAACCAAACATTAGAAACTTTAACTGAATATTGCCAAGGTCCTTGCCATGAAAATCAGAATTGTATAGCCACCCACGAGTCTAGTGGACTAGATATAATAACTGCATTAATTCTCAACGACATTAATCCTCTAGGCAAATCTAGAATGGATTTGGTGTTAGAATTAAAAAACAATGCTTCTAAGTTGCTTTTGGCCATCATGGAGAGCAGAGGTGACAGCGAAAATGCAGAAAGAATATTGTCAAATATGAATCCTAAGCAGCTCGTAGAAGTAGCTTGTAAAGCTTTCCATCAAGAGACTACCGATGATGAAGATGATGATCTTGATGCTGGTGTCGACGATGTGGTATCTCCTAAAGAAGTAGGTCATAACATCTACATCCTCTGCCATCAGCTGGCTCAGCATCATAAAGAACTAGCAAATTGGTTAATACCCTCAGACTCATTGGATCCTAACGTGCAGAAGGCCTTAGAATATTATAATACTCACACCGCACAAATTGAGATAGTTCGGCACGATCGCACATTAGAACAAATAGTGTTTCCTATACCAGAAATCTGCGAGTATATAACTAAGGACACCAAAATTAAAGTTCTCAACACTGCTGAAAGAGATGACCAAGGATCAAAAGTAGCT
The DNA here is from genome assembly GCA_016904865.1 of Pissodes strobi. Taxonomy (NCBI): domain Eukaryota; kingdom Metazoa; phylum Arthropoda; class Insecta; order Coleoptera; family Curculionidae; genus Pissodes; species Pissodes strobi. The sequence goes on along the minus strand of MU182167.1, from coordinate 357,582 downwards.
GATTTCTTTGAGAGAACTGATGACATGTTTAGTGAAATGAATTGGCAAAAAAAATTGCGAGGTACGTTTGTAAATATCTTGTACTTAATACAAATGAGCATTTTAATTACATTCAGAATAATATGACGGTTTTGTTGTTTTTAGGGCAACCTGTATTATTTTGGGTGAGCAGTTACATGTCCTTATGGAGTAATATCTTGTTTAACTGTGCTGTATTAATTAATCTTATAGTCGCCTGTTTTCATCCTTTTGAAGATATACTACCACGTAAGTCACTTTTCTTCATCCTTTGGTTGCGATATTAAATTATTTTTCTTTTTTTAGAAATAAGTTCCACAATCTCAATACTAATATGGTTTGCGATGTTGGTTTCATCAGCCATAGTTATAACTTTACCCAGAGAAACAGGAATACGAACGCTGGTGGCCTCTACAATACTAAGGCTGATATACTCGCTAGGTCCTGAACCCACTCTTTGGCTGCTTGGTTCTATGACCATACTTTTAAAAGGCATTCATCTAGTCAGTATTATGGGAAATCTTGGTACTCTTACAAAGACATACCAACAAATTTTGACTGATGCCGAGTTAGTTTATCATCTAATCTACTTAGTTTTCTGTATGCTGGGACTTGTTATGCATCCATTTTTTTACTCCTTTTTGGTTAGTATAATAAACTGAACTATTATTATGTGTAGCCCTAGGTGTCTGAAAATTACTTTATTTTCTTCAGTTAGTAGTATAAAATAGAAGAACTTATAAAATTATCATCAAGAGCTCGAGACTACACATATTACTTAATCGCGGTGTCTACCATCTGCAACATATTTTAATTATCTTTTGGCGTCCATTTTGTCACATAATTAACCATGTAACATGTATAAGGCGTCACTCCAGTTCGCAAAGTTTAAATAAAATCCACTACTCCGCTAGCGTATTGTATTTGCTTCAGCGTTACAGAAACTCACAAGACATATTTATTAATATAATTTGGGTTTGAATTTTTATGTTAATACTTAACCTACAGCCATAACAATACGCAGTCCGGTACTGTATTCTTCCTCCTCCATGCGGATTCGCTCTCGTAAGGTGGTCATTGTGTTTCTTGTGCTTCGCCTGGAAGGTCGCGACTAGTGCTTTGGTCTCGCCGAGACTAGACATTTTATGATCTCGGTCTTGGTCGATCTCGCCGATAGTCTCGTGCACCTCAAAATTTTTATTTCTTTTTTGAAAACCTTAAGATTCAGTATAATAAATTGGACCTATTTTGGGATATTACCGTGTTAATGAATAATAATTAGATTTTTTGGGTTTTTTTTCAGATAAATAATTTTAATAACCTCACAAATGTCGTTTTTTTAAAGCATCAGTATAGTCTACTCTACATAATTTTTTATATTTTCGAAAAAAAAACCTAAGAACCCTTTCTGAGGCGTATTCCTGCGCAAAAAATATAAATGATTGTAAATAAACCTGACCGAGTGCAGAAAGATTATTGGCTATTGGCTGCAAGTGAAGAATTCTGCTTGAAACGATTAAGTTCACTTAAAAACATACCTACCTATGTAAGTGAACTACTTTTTAATAAGAAAAAAAAACTAAAAACATATTAAAATTTAAAGAAAAAAAACTGCATAGTAACCCTCCTCTAGCTAGTCTATAGTTTTTGGGCAAATCCCCGACACGGCGGGTTGGTGAATTTGAAATTATTATTATAAACTATATAAGATCTGTTTTGAAAATATTTTTTTTCTGTTACTCATAAATATAGGTAGGCAACTAGTAAATTGTACTTTAGATACGTACATACTTTCTTAGATTTCTTTGATTTTGGTGTACTTATAAAGGGTGTCCTCAGATGAGGATACCTATACCACAAACGGACCTAATTTTTAGGTTTTCGATAAAAAGTCATCCGTCATAAAAATTTTTGCTTGTTCGAAAAATACAGTTCACGTTGAGAAAAATGTTTTTCTTATACAGGGAGCTCAGAATCTTTCAAAACATGTATTTTACATAAGGGTAAACTACCTCTATTTCTTATTTATAAGTAAAATGCTATCTGAAAAAGTTGCTTAGAATTACTTCCACAGTCAAAATCTAAAATTTCAACTGTTTTTATTTTTGCAAGGTACAGTTAGTTACATTGAAAATAAAAGCATAAATACAATTAAACCAATTAAAGGAAGAAGGGACTTAATCATTGTACTTGTAAGCCCCCGACTTCAACACATTTTTCCAAAAGTGCTTTGAATTTTTCATACACAGAATGAATAATGTCTTGATTTATTTGGGCATCAGCTTCAATAATTTTGTTTTTTAAAACATTAACGTTATGTAGTAGAGGCACTGATCTATAGATCAGTGAGTAGAGGTTGCTTGTACACTTCTTCTTTCAAAAATCACCAAAGGAAGAAATCACATGCCGTGAGTTCAGGAGACCTGGGTGGCCAGTAAATAGGACCAAACCTACCTATCCACTTTTCAGGAAAATGTCTGTCTAGCCAATTTCGTACCTGAAGTGTTGAATGAGCAGGACATCCATCTTGTTGAAAATAAGCTTTGTATCTGTACTCTAAATTTTCATTTTCAAATTCGGGCCAGAAAAAAGTGCAACATCTCTAAGTATGAATTTTGATTTAAATTGTTTTGAAAAAAATAGGAACCAATTATTCGGTTGAAAGTAATAGCGCACCAACAATTTACTTTTTGGTACTTTTGACTTCGTGAAGTAATAGTAAAATTTGGATTCTCTTGTGACCAAAAGCGACAATTTTGTACTAAAAGTGCACTCATCGGAAAAAATAATATGTTTGTGAAACTGTCTATCTTCCAGAATTCTTTCCCCAATTTCCAGACAAAAATCCAATCGGAGCGCATCATCGCCATCTTCTAACGTGTGATCAATATTTTTCGCCGCAAATACATCAATCTAATTAAAAAAAAAAAATAAAAGAAAGAGAAATTCATTAGAAAAAATTCTTGGGTAAAATTTCTCTTAGCTGAAACTAGTTATATAATTTTTTTTTTCGATATATGAAACCCTCCCTAAACACAAAATGATTTTTTTTTCTGCGGAAATCCATTATTATCATTTTTCTAACTTTAGAATAACTGAAACCAGTTATATAAAAATATATTTCTGCTTTACCTTCTAAACACTTTTCTATACATAAACACACGAAAAACTTGTTGCGGAAATATATCATCTTTTATTTTTTAATAGAATATTATAACCTTTAGAATAACTGCATATTTTTGTTACATGAATGCATATTTTTGTTTCACATTTCACACATTCTTCTAAACATAAACACACAAAAATATCGTTGCAGAAATTCGTCATTTTAATTTTTTTGACACAGAAAGCCTTTTTTCACGCAAGTGCGTAATGACTCAAACGAGACGAAACTAACCAAAGCTAACCTAAACTAACCAAAGCTAACCCAAACTAACCAAAGCTAACCTAAGCTAACCAAAGCTAACCCAAACTAACCCAAGCTAACCGAAATTGTTTCGCATAGGCTTGCGCTTCGCGCATGCTTTTCTTCACGCAAGTGCGTAGTAGCTTAAACGAGACGAAACTAAGCAAAACTAACCAAAGCTAACCCAAACTAACCAAAGCTAATCAGTTACATGAATGCATATTTTTGTTTCACATTTCACGCATTCTTCTAAACATAAACACACAAAAATATCGTTGCAGAAATTCGTCATTTTAAGTGCGTAATGGCTTAAACGAGACGAAACTAACCAAAGCTAACCTAAACTAACCAAAGCTAACCCAAACTAACCTAAGCTAACCCAAACTAACCCAAGCTAACCGAAATTGTTTCGCATGACTTATTTCCGCAAGAAGTTTTTTGCGGTATTATCTTTAGAAAAATATTTAGAGTGTAAAACAGAAACATGTTTTCATGTAACTGATTTCAGTTATTTTAGAGTCGAAAAAATGAAAATGATGCATTTCCGCAGAATTTTTTCATGATTTTGTATTTGGGGAGGTTACTCGATACAAAACAAATATTTCTTACATAACTGATTAAAAAATAATGGGAAAATTATCCAAATACAGGTTTTAGTTAAATTATCATATAAAGAAAAATCTAATTTTCTGGAAAATAAAACATTTTCGAAGAAAATAAACTTTATTTTTGTGCTAGTATTCGATATTTTTTGTAGCCGATTTCCGCTAAAAGAAACTTGAGCCGGATTTTCTGCAACTGAATCAAAAATTAACAGTGTCGCTGCGTTATCTTCATTGTGGATTGTTTTCAGCCTCTTTACGGTTTTCACATCTCCGGTTCGATCAAATTTAAGTAGAAGTTTTTTAAGCTTTGTCGACTGACTTGAACTTCAGGATATTTTTGGTGAAATAATTCAATTGCGTGACGATAAGAAACATCACCAATGCCGTAGCACTTAATTAAGTAAATTCGATGCTGTAAAGTAAGTATTTCTCAAAGCAAAATTAAAGAAGTGACAGTTCTATCTGTGAATTATGACAATGTTGTTTAAAATACCTGGTTTAAAATGTAATGTATTTGTGACATACACGTAAAAAAGTTATAATAGGTATTAAGGAAAATCGCTTTTTAAGAAATACTCGAAAATTAGATTTTGACTGTGGAAGTAATTCTAAGCAACTTTTTCAGATAGCATTTTACTTATAAATAAGAAATAGAGGTAGTTTACCCTTAGGTAAAACACATGTTTTGAAAGATTCTGAGCTCCCTGTATAAGAAAAACATTTTTTCTCAACGTTAACTGTATTTTTCGAACAAGCAAAAATTTTTATGAAGAATTACTTTTTATCGAAAACCTAAAAATTAGGTCCGTTTGTGGTATAGGTAACCACATCTGAGGACACCCTGTATATTTTTTATTTTTGTACGTTGGTACCTATAATTTAGACCTATTCGGATTTTTTTTTGTGTTACTCATAGATATAGGTAGGCAACTAGTAAATTGTACTTTAGATACGTACATACTCTCCTAGATTTCTTTGATTTTCGTACTATTCTACTTATAAATTATTTTTATTTCAACACTCGAGACCCGAGACTGACGTGACGAGACTCTCGGTCTTGAATCTTGAAGTCTCGGTCTCGGTCTCGAGTTATAATTAGGTACTAGTCTCGTCTCGGTATCGGTCTCGAATTTCGAGACGAGACGAGACCGAGACTAGTCTCGTCGAGACCGAAGCACTAGTCGCGACACAAAACTATGTGGTCGGGTTGTCGAATCGGCAAAAAATTCTGGTGAATTAATAGATAATAATAAGCGTAGCAAAGTAATTATTTTTGTTGTGTATTCCCTATTGGAACAAATTGTACTACAAATAAGCGTAATCTTTATTACTATTAATGAAGCACTTGTAGGTATTTTTCTTAAATATAGAATGGGAAAGGAAAACATAGGTAACGGAAACTATGTGTTTATTGGAATAGTACAGACTCAGACAAAATAGCCGATCATGTGAATCTTAAATAACTGCAAAAGATTGAAATCTAGATAAAAGGAAAGGCAAATGTCGATATCGTGAATTACCCCTTGGTTGCGGATCCCCGACCTTTATATTTAATATGACTGGTTCAGACAGTTCAATTTCCCATTTGTCTATGGGTAAACTCACTACCAAGGGGGCCAATAGAATTGACTATATTGGCAAGAAACTCCACAACCTCAAAGGCAGCTGTAAGCTGCGCGAAAAACACTTGCAGGACGTAGGTAAAACTAAAAGACATGCAATCTCGACAATAAATATTGCTATCGGTTATGTAAAAGCTGTAATGTATCAAAACCTAGAATTGACATAGGGAGACTCACAGAAAAGGCCAAGCAAAATCCGCATGAAGGCACACAGCCCAATAACCTTGGCATTACCTCTGAACAAAATCTCGCAAAGTAAAAACCCTTTCTTTGAAGCGAGCGTTTATGAAACCCGAGGCAGTTACGACACCTTCTAAATCAGTATACGAACATGAAATTCATCGTAAAACTAAGCCCTTCAGAAAAGACCGGAGAGCCAAGCACTAGCGAATCTACAGAAGTTAAAAATATCCCCTTAATAGATCCACTGTCAGACATGGATACTGATGATGCAAATAGTGTGGCATTCTTAGAAGAATACACCCAAAAAGCACAAGTAAGACGCAAATAGCCTAATAACCCACTCCAATTGAAACGACATTGCCACCACCTGTCGTACGAAAGGGAAGACCCTTTAATAAGAGACAAAAGAAAAATTGCATGCATTTGTCTTGCGAGGATCAGACGAAAATATCCAATCGCAAGAAATACAAAACGCGCACATAGAAGAACATGGGATCAAGCCAAAAGCATATCTGATGAAGAAGACAAGGGTACCACTTTATTTGGTGATATTTAACCCTTCATTCAACTTACGCAATCTAAACCAAAACCATAGATTACTATTGAATATCGCATCTCCTGGGAGACTTGGACCACGGACAGACACGACCAGATCGTGGAATGTAACAATGACAAGGATAAATGCGCTAATTGGCATTATAAGATCCTTTACACAAATAGTGCACTATATAAAAATCGGCCTTTCCCATTGGTCGATCCGCATGGCCCTCCGCTCGCTTCGCTACGGGGGCTCACGAAAAGGAAACTAACCAGGTGCTAACCCAAGACATACCCAAAATCAAAAAAGCTGTTTAGAACCATAATCTTAAAAAAAAAATTAAAAAAAAGCACCGGGTTCGAACGTGCGTTTTCCAGGCGAGACCCAACGATCTAAACCACTACATCACAAAAGCTCTTGATAGAAATCGATTGCATCACGCAGACATATCGTAATACGAGATGGATCGACCAATAGGAGAGGTCGATTTTTACATAGTGCACTATTTGTGTAAAGGATCTTTAAATGCCGCTAATTGCAGGCAAGGACACAGGAAGATTAGTCGCCACTGCCCCATATAGTTGTTCAGAATACAACAATTGCAACCACCCAAGCGAACAGCACAAAAAGTCCTCAAAGTAGTACCCCCCGGCCCGCCCAGTATGGCAGATAAACGCCATAGAACGTCACTCCGAGTCACAACGAGAGACATTAGCCTGACACTATGAAGAAGAGTTCTCGCCATTAGGGAATAGATATATGGAAAATCGCAGGTTAGTCTTACGCAAAACCCTGAAAATCCTGTACAGACATAACCTCAACCAGCCAGACATACCCTATATTGTTAACAATTTTAGAACCCGCAAATACATATTAATTAATTAGTAAATATCCCGTCGCAGCGCTACTCTAATCCTGCCTAGGAAATATTTCCCGTACTTTCACCTTTACGTCCCCATACTTTCATCTTTACGTCCCTATACTTTAGGTTCATAGGTTCTCAATAAACTCCACTCACCTTCGATAGATCAAGTGGGAGGAACCACTCGAGATTGCCTTGAACAAATCTATATGTACGTATTTTGCAAGCGACAAGAACGGAGCGTTTTATGTATATACCTTACGCATATTGCCTCGAACAATATTTCTACCGTGATCTTGATCAAATATTAGAGTTCTATTAATGCATATACGGAAAATTCAAATTTTTATAGATCTTATTAAAACCTCTGTCTCCAACAAAAATGAACTCTATCTATATTTTCCATATTATATCGGGAAACGATTATGCGTCGCATCTTTAATTAATAAATACCTGGATACAACCAAAGCTTTCAGACGTTCCGATGGCGATACTCTTTTCAACTTAGAAAAGCCCACACGGACCTGCTATTGGAAACGGATACTTTTTTAAATACCGTATTATCCTAGTTGCTTCATAAAATGTCTGTGTTATTTTTTATTTGTATTAGGTGTTATTATAGCATTATTAAGCAGATGTTATCTATCTTCGAACATCTACATGGCTAATTATGTGATATTGAGAAATAGACGCCAACATATTGTCACGGCTAGCAAGCATCCGAATGTTTTTGTGCTACCCTATAGAACTGACCTTGCCGCGTCTATGTATAAGTCATCGCCATGCCGGCCGCGAAGATTCAGGAACGCCGGAATTATCTCGATGCCCTGGTCGAGAATCATATAGAGTGGCCTCGCTTCTTCCCGAGTATTCGAGATAGATTTGAGATTGTATATAAGTAGCAGACCTAAAGCGTGTTAATCATTGAAAATTCTGTGAAAATTGTATTACATTCTATGGTCAATACGAGGCAACAAACGGCAGAAATGGAGCAAATAAATAAAATGTTGGCCGATTTCATGGAAAATCTAAATGCTGAGAGGCGAGCGGATAAAAGGCAAATAGAACAGGACCGGCTTTAGAAAATTTTACAAGACCAAGAAGATAAAAGGCAAATAGAGCAGGATCAACTTCAGAAATGGATGCTGGATGCATTTGTAGGCGAGCAAGGAAAATTGCAGAAAATATTGGACGGGCAAAATGAGAAATTTGAAAAAGAAGTAGACAATATAGAAAAGGAAATGAATAATCTTCAGGCAGAAGTTACCAGACTAAAAAATCAAGAACCCACCGAGAGGGTATTCGCCACAGGACAGAATATAAAATCTCCAACGAATGACGGTCAAACATCTTGGACAATCTACAGAAGACAATTTGAAGCCGCTGCTGTTGCTAACGGTCGGGATAATAAGAAATGGCTACATCACTAGTGGTAGCGCTTCGTGGATCTGCCCTAGAAGTACTACAGACTATTCCCCAGCCAACAGGGGAAATATGACATACTTGTAGCCGCCTTGGAGAGACGTTTTGGAGACCAACATAGAAGACAACTGTATCAGGCACAAGTAAAGTCCCGACAGCAGAGGCCTGGTGAAAACCTGCAAGAGTTTGAGTCTGACGTTAGACGTCTCATTCAATGGGAGCAACGGAAGAATTTCAAGAGGTACTTGCTGCCCAATATTTCGTGGATGATATCAGAGATCCAGAAACTCAGAAAATGCTACGTCTAGCCAAAATTGATAACAGCCGTGAAGTTTTGGGTAGAGCCCTAGAAATCGAGGTGGCCTGTAACATCTCTAAGCCACCAATCAGGGACGAATCCATCCAGGAAGAAAATTTGGCGGACAGTTGTGAACTCACTGAGATGGACTGTATGTTGAAGAAATTAACCGAAGTTCTTCAGGTCACGGGGCGATTCCGGGAGCCACTAGAAGCTAGGCCATATAGCCGTAATGCTATAAATCAGTGCTATAGATGTGGCAAGACTGGACATTTCAAAAGGAACTGTCGAGTACAAGGATTCTGGGAGCCACTTGAAGATAAGCCACTAGAAGATAGGCCACGTAACTGGAATGTTTCGAATCAGTGCTATATATGTGGCAGGACTGGGCATTTAAAAAAAAACTGCCAAGAACAAAGATTCCGGGAGCCAGTAGAAGATAGGCCACGTAACCGGAATGTTTCAAATCAGTGCTACATACGTGGCAGGACTGGTCATTTCAAGAGAGACTGTCGAGTACACGGTCTACATCTCCATCCAGAGACGCTAGCAGTTCAAAGTCAAGTCAGGAAGGGTTAAAACAATATAACTTTAAGGCTAAGCACAGGGAAGGAAGATGACATAATAATACAGATGCTTTATCCAGGTCATGCGAGGATAATTATAAACATTGCCAAAGAATAGACCAACGAGAAAGAATCACTCCCATTAGGCAAACCAAGTTTACAGTTGATCAGCAGTGGACCACAGAGCAACTAAAGACAGATCAGCTTGAGTATAGTGAAATAGCACTACTGCTAAAAGCTAAAGAACAACGTCAACCAAGACCAAGCTGGAGAAATATTTCAACTAAGAGATCTACTTTTAAAACTCTGTGGGACTCCCTGGTAGGTGAATTTGGACTCCTTAAACGAGCCTGGGAAAGCGCCGATGGGAAAGTAGTGAATACGCAGTGAGTGGTACCAAGGAAGAGGGTACAAGAGTCCTGGAAGAAGTACATAATGGAAAGTTTGGTGCTCATCTCGGAGTTAATAGAACGATTGACAAGATCCGCGACAGATATTACTGGGTCAACTACTGCCAGGATGTGAAATCATGGTGCCGGCAGTGTTCAACCTGAGCCTCAAGTCAAGGACCCCAGACAAGATCTAGTGGGAAGATGGAATGGAATGATGTGGGACTACCGTTTGAACGTCTCGCCAGTGACCGAATGAAGGCTCGATATGATCTCCAAGCTAACTATGGGATTTCAGATGAACGATAAAGTCTGGTTATATAATCCGAATCCGCAAAGGAAGAAAGGAAGATCTCCCAAGCTAACGCCCGTATGGGAAGGGCCCTATACAGTCATCAAAAGAATTAATGACGTAGTGTATAGAATTCAACGTAGCCCCAGAAGCAAACTGAAAGTTGTCCACCTCGACTGGCTCAAATCATATCATGGACATGAAGTAGCGGACGGGACTTAAGAGATGGAGGCAATGTCACGGCTAGCAACCATCCGAATGTTTTTGTGCTACCCTATAGAACTGACCTTGTCGCGTCTATGTATAAGTCATCGCCGCGCCGGCCGCGAAGATTCAGGAACGCTGGAATTATCTGGATGCCCTGGTCGAGAATCATATAGAGTGGCGTCGCTTCTTCCCGAGTATTCGAGATAGATTTGAGATTGTATATAAGTAGCAAACCTAAAGCGTGTTGAGTTAGTTAATCATTGAGTGTCGAATTGTAAAGAGCTATTATTTGTAAAGTTAAAATAGTAGTTTAGTGTGTTTAATTGTATACAGTGGTAGAGAATAAAGAGAGTATTATTTTTAAATAGTAAAAGTTGTAATTTCGTTCAGAACCCACGGGAAAAACGTAACAATATTATTAAAAAAACAAAACAACTTACCTGAAGTTGTATTTTAATTGTATGAGGCGTCCATTCCGAGAACATAACTACCCTTTCCTTGTAACATGTAAAACGTTCCACTTCTCTTTAAACCAAATGAGGACTACACGAGAGCGAATCCCCATGCAGGAGGAAGGATAGCGTACCGGAGTAGTGCATTTTTAAACCTTGTGGGCTGGAGTGACGGATTGCATATAATAATAATAATAATAATAATAATAATTTATTTTGCAATCATAAGTGTGAATTACAATAATATGTACATACAATATAATTATATAAACAAATGACCGCAAAAAGGAGCTGAAATCATTAAAAAATGGTCAGGGTTCAGCCCCTGTGTTAAATTATATGATATTCTTCATTCGCCAATCGAAAAACCAATTATAAATTAAACAGAAATGAATATTACTATTCAGCCGCAATTTGTATGTGCCTCTGTCCATGCACTATGCAGTCCAAACACTCTACAGACTTGCTTTTACTTTTTTTCTAAATGGTAGCAATGGTAATTGTTTCCAATTATGGGGTAGTTGATTATACAGATGGTATATATTACACGTGAAGCACCGCCTAAACATAGCAGTTCTATGTGGAGGTGGCGAAATGCGACCCCTAAATCTCAGATTCAGAGTATGAACGTCACTTCGATATATTATTTTATTCAATAAATATGGAGGGGTTTGATAAAGTATAATTTTATGGAATAAAACCACGGAGTGAAGCTCTCGTCGTTTTTCCATTGTAATCCATCCTGCATCCTTTAACTTATGTGATATCGGTTCAAATTTTCGAATACCGTAAATATATCTTAAACATGACTTCTGAACTCGTTCAATTTTTTGTTTATATACATGATCCAAACAAGGTGAATAAACAGCATCACAAAAATTAAAATTACTTAAAACTAAAGCATCCGTCACTTTTACTTTGAGGTTTTGACTTAGAGCATGTCGGTGTGGGTAAAGCATTTTTAAAGATGCATAGGCTTTTTGTAAACATTTATTTATATGAACTTTGAAACGTAAATCTGTGTCTATATATAATCCCAAGTTTCTTGCCATTTTTTCACAGTTAAGCAGGTTATTTCCGATTTGTAAGTTAATTACTGATTGAACATGCTCCTTGTCTCTACCAAAAACCAACACAGATGACTTCAGTGGATTAATTAGTAAATTATGTCGCTCAGAGTAGAGTACCAGATTTTTAATATCATCTTCTATTGCCCCCTTAGCCCCAAGCCAATCACATGGGAGGAAGGAGTAATACAGTTGCGTATCATCAGCATATTGATGTACTTTGCAGTGTTTCAGGCATGATGTAATATTTCCTGTATAGATGCTAAATAACAAGGGACCCAAAATAGATCCCTGAGGAACTCCGCAAGAAACATCCCTCCTCTCAGACTGGCCAGCAGTTGTTTCCACAAATTGACATCTGTCAATCAAGTAATTTTCAATTAATTTCACCGCAGTTTCAGAGAACCCAATACACTTTAAAATAACCAATAAAAGCTTGTGATTGACAGTGTCAAACGCTTTCGAGTAATCCAGCAATACCAAAACCGTACATTTTCCCGAATCCGTCGCCCTAATAATATCATCCGTGATATTTAACAATGCAGTTGCACAACTAAATCCTGACCGAAAGCCAGATTGACATATCGGTAAAATATCATGTATCTTTAAGTACTCAGAAATTTGTTTATTCATAATTTTTTCAAGAATTTTAGAAAAGGTGGCAAGTATACTTATGGGACGAAGCTCACCCAGATTGGAAATTTCAGTTTTTTTTTTTGGTATGGGGACAATTCTAGAGATTTTCCAAATGCCAGGAACCACCGACTCCAGTAAACAGGAGTTTATTATGTTGGTAATATGTGGTAAAATTGTGGGGCAGCATAACTTTATCATTTCAAGATTAATTAAGTCAGGTCCTGTAGCCACAGATTTGATGTCAGCTAAACATTTTTCTACTTCCATAATTGTAACTGTTGCAAAATTAAAAGGTTCTTTATTTTGGGTAATATTTTGTGAATAACTTTGTATTACATTATGATCAGGAGATTTATTATTTTTTGAATATTGTAAAAAATAATTATTAATTTCGTTAGGCCTATTTAGTATTTCTGGTATCAAAGAAGCCTGTGGCTTATTATATATTTTAAGTTCCTTTAACCTTTTCCACAAAACTTTAGCACTGTTATTATTATTATTGATGAGAAACTCTAAATACCTTTTTTTTTCATTAGAGATAGCAATATTAGTTTGGTTTCTAAGCTGTTTGTAATAGTCCCAATGCGCTGGATTTCTTGTTCTTTTACTTTTTTCAAACGCTTTGTTTTTGAGTTTTATCATAGCTTGTATATTATCTGTAAGCCATGGGGGTCTTGGGCTTTTGATAACTGTAGTTTTATGTGGGGCCAATGTATCAAAAATATTCAAAATTAAATCGTTTAGATAAGTAATTTTTTGATTAATATCATGTATATAAAAAATATTCTGAAATGGAGTCTGAATTAAAAACGTATAAAGCAACTCAGTATCAATTCTCTTAAAATTTCTAAAATTTACCGACTGCTCACTATTTTTTAAGTTGGGCACCTGCAAAGAACATGAAACCAAACAATGATCCGACAAAATAGCCACATCTCGCACATCCACACTTACCGGTCGCACATTTTCCGGGATGATAATTAAATCAAGTAAACTTTTTTTTGTTTTAGAGATTCTAGTTGGATCTGTAATTATTTGTTGTAGATTAAATGAGTGTATGCTGTCCAACAGTGTGGATGAGAAAGCTGTGTCAAGATCCGATAAGTCCACATTTAAGTCACCTCCACAAATTATATAATCACACAACGGTGAGAACCGAGAAAGCGTGTCTTCAAAAGCGGTTATAAAATCTAAAAAGTTTTTTTTTGGTGGCCTATAAAAAGAGCCTACAATATATATTTGTTTATTCAATTTCATTTCAATCCAAACTTGCTCTAAGCTTTCGTGTAATTGAGAATCTAAGATTTTGTAACTAAATATATTTTTTAAATATATAGCCACGCCTCCACCCCTAGAAGCCCTATCCCTTCTTACTAGATTGTAATCATTTATACTAACCAAACTAGATGGTATATTATTTGTTAACCATGTCTCAGATATACCCACTACGTCAAACTTTTCTTGATTTATCAGAGATGCAAAGTCTGCATAGTGACTGGACAGCGACTGTACATTTAAAAACGCTACTTTTAAGTTTTTCATATTGGTCAATAAATAACTATAAATATTCCTTACCTAAAATTAACAAAATTCAAATTTATAAAATAGAAACAGAGTTATTATAAAGCGACAACCAACAAAAAATTAGTTTTTCTCTTTAGTTGCAAATTATTTATATATGTTTTTAATTTGAAATCAATTTATTTCTTTAATATAATAAAAAGAAAAGTATCTCTTACATATGATCAAAATGCTACAAAAAATACATAAACATCATCGTTCCGCCTGTTAATTATTGAGAAGACAAGTGATTTCATCTTCTGACTTCAATTTAATTTTTTTTCCACCATGTTTTGTACATACGCTTCCACCCATAGTCCAAACATTTCCTTTTCCCAGCTTATCTTTAGCAAAATTTAATAATTCAAGTCTATTTTTTATAAGATCTTCACTAACTGCAATTTTTGAGTTTTTAAATTTTTTCTTGTTTAAGTATACTTCATTTCGTTGAACGGCATTCCCAAATTTAACTATAACTACTCTTGGCTTGCCTTTTATGCTCTTTCCAACTCGATAACATTCTCCAATTTCAAAATTATTGACTTCCAACCTTGATTTAATAATATTTTCTACGCTGGTTTTTAAATTTTCATTTGAGTTTTCTTGAATACCATAAAAACGCACTTGGTCAAGCTTCGACCTTTGTTCTAAATCGTCCACTTTCCCTTTTAGTTCTTCATTTTCCATTTTTATATCTGATAAATCTTCTTGAAACGATTGAATCCTTAAATTAAAATCCTCGATTTTTTGCATTAACGTATCGGCAACTTGTTTTGCGATAGCATCGACAAATACCGTATTATTAACGATATCTTTTATCAATTCCTTGGACATATCTTTATAAATAGATTTTAACTCGTTTTTTTGTCGTTCAGTAAAACCTCCCATTGTATTATTTATTGTTTTCATGTAAATTGAAAATTCTATGGTTTTCAGAACTCACTCTTTATAGCGACTAGGAAAAACGTATTCCTTATGTCCTTATCGATTTATAGTGGAAAATTCACTAACTTTTGTTCACTATAGCCGTCAGTAAGCAACTTTTTTACCGGAGCAACGATAAACGTGTTTACACTTTGGCGAACATTGATACTACATGATTATTTATGTGATATTTTCGGAATGGACGTCTCATTAATTAAAATCGAACTTCAGATAATTTTTTTTGATATATTTCTTAGAAGCAGTTGTAGATACACTCAACACTACTAGTTGTTTGGGATTAATCTTTCGTGCACTTTATATGAAAATAGTTTCATTCTTGTTATATAATCCATCTCAAAATTGAAAAACTGAATCAGAAATAATAAACATGTTTTTAGGTAGGATATATTATATTTAATTAGCGGATAAATACAGCTTGTGAGGCGCATTCGACCGTCCGCACTTCCAGGAGTCCCTGACAAACAGATGTCTTTACGGTCTAGTGAATAGCTGCCAACAGCCCTCGTAGTGTAGTGGTAAAGGCACTACGCTTGTGATGCAGGAGCATGGGTTCGATTCCTGTCGGTAGCAAGGCTCTTTTTTAAGATTATATTTGTTTCTTTTTTTTAAATTTGGGTTAGAATTTGGTTAGTTTTGTTTGTTTGCGCCCCGGAGCGAGCGAAGTGAGCGGAGGGCCATGCATGAAAAAAAAACCAGGACTCGTGGAATGGATGAAGATTAAAGGCTCCTCGCAAGCTCTATCCATCCGCTAGTTTATATTTATATAATATTTATTTGCAGTTGTTCGATGTTGTGTACAGAGAAGAGACGTTACTAAATGTGATTAGATCAGTGACTCGAAACGGACGATCTATCATTTTAACTGCAGTTTTAGCACTCATTTTGGTTTATATGTTCTCTATTATTGGTTATATGTTCTTCCGAGATGATTTCATCGTTAGCGTTAAGAAAAAAGATGGTAAGATAGTGTCATATCCAAATATTAAAAAATATATGTATATGGTATGTTGTGAAAACTTACTTTTAGATGAAACATGTGAACAAATCTCTCAACTCACTGGCGAGCAATACAAAGAAGATGATACTCACCAATATTGCGAACTTATAGACCCAGAAGAGAAAAAAGAAAGAGCCTGTGATTCCTTAAGAATGTGTATTATTACCACATTGAATCAAGGTCTGCGAAATGGTGGAGGAATTGGTGATATTTTAAGAGCACCTAGTAATGAAGTACGTAAAGCTACGTTTGTCTGGCATATCAGGTTCTAATGGAAGTAGTGTCTACGGGGTTACTATTTTTTTTTGAAGGGCGATATTGAATAGCAACAATTCAGCTTTGTCGTGATTGACTTTCGTCGCTTATATTTTGTATGCTGATCATTCTTTTTGTGACGTAAGTTTAATCTCTTTGTAATACAGGGTGTTCGGGGAGAATATGGTAACATCTTGGAAGCATATAGGGGAGGTCTAAATAACCCTAATTTATCGTAGAAAAAAAACTGCTCCTTAACGAAGATGCAGAGCTCCAAACGGATTTCCAGCGATTTACCTTTTCAGCTAGTATATTTTGAACCGACTTGTTTAATTAAGGACTCATACCACCACACTCGTTGGGCCAAAATTTGACAGGTGACATTTTACAGAGCTGAAACTTGATTTTTTAAATACTTTGGGCATTCTCTTTAAAACAGGTACCCTACATTTGTTTCGATAAAATTAGCCGTTTTCGGAAAAAAAGTTTTTGTATAACATATTGTTGAAATAATTATTAATCAGAATACTACAATAAAACAACTAGTCCTTTTTATTTAGGCTGACATACATTCAAAACAACCATTGAAAGGGTTGATCGTAGGTTAAGAGAAACAGGTAAAAGTTAAATTATAAAAAATACTTAAAACTGAACCTTTTTGACATTTGGGAAATCACTTAAACGCAAGATTGTTAGAAATGTGAAAGCTTTGATTCTTGTTTACTTGAGCAGATTTTCCAAGTGGGCGCCTTGTATCTCTATACATTTCCTTCTTCGACGGATGTTTCCTCTTTGTCTTGCATCAGCATTCCATCGATAACCATAAGTGTTTGATAAGAGCTGACGAACTAAAGTGCTAAAGTGGAGCAGTGCACAGTTGTGCATAAACCACACCTGATTTCTAAGGGCACCTTTCTTAATAAACCGTTTAAGTGTTGTTGCATGAATTGCAAATATATGGCATCATTTAATCTGTCTTCAAAAAGGGGGCAATCCCCGCAACCATGAATCTTTGTTAGTGCGTTGTCTGTACTATTGCATGGGTATTTTCTTCATGCCAGATATGCAAATTATGGTTATTTATAACTGTGAAACCGGAAAATACCCATGCAATAGTACAGACAAGGCACTAACAAAAATTAATGGTTGCGGGGATTGCCCCCTTTTTGAAGACAGATTAAATGGTGCCATATATTTGCAATTCATGCAGCAACACTTAAACGGTTTTGGTCGGGATAAATAAGTGATTTTATTATTGCTTAAAACCATAAAGAAGGGCGTGGCATCCTAATTAACCACTTCTGTATTAATATAGGGTGGTGAGAAGAATTGAAACATGTATTCGGTTTAATTTTGCTTTAATAATGCAGGTGTAAATTGCATTTGAATATTATAGATATAAATAAGCAGCGTTTTCTATGTTGAATATAAATTATATATGTACAATTCTTAGAATAACTGCAGGCATTCATCTTCGTCCATTCAAGAATAAAATTAATATTACAAAAGGGTTTCTTAAAATTATAAATATCTACTAAAAACTCTTGATTGTTTGCTTTAAAAATGAGTCTTTTATCATTCTTATTTTAATTCTTTTCGTTCTCCAACTTAGCAACTTTCATACAGCGTACCTTTTCACATTGACTGCTTTACCTGCCTTCAACTGGGAGGGATTTTACTTAGTTATTTTCCAAACTTATCTTTTGTGTTTACGGAAACCATAACTCCAGCTTTCACATTGCTTACAGAAATTTGACCATGAATTTGAAGCCGCCATCTTATGTTCCATCTTCCACAGGGGACGCTATATATCGTTCTGACTTC
Source organism: Pissodes strobi (assembly GCA_016904865.1). NCBI lineage: Eukaryota > Metazoa > Arthropoda > Insecta > Coleoptera > Curculionidae > Pissodes > Pissodes strobi. The sequence continues at coordinate 339,438 of MU182167.1, read as the reverse complement.
GAAGAATTGCTTAAAAAAGCCCAAAAGGAGGTCTTTTTCCAACCTTGGATAAAGATAACCGAGGTGCACTAAATATTCTCTAATATTTGTGCATACAAGAGAAATTGGCCCAAAAAGGAATTTGACCTTTTGGCGCGAAGAGGCACTTGCTAGAGCGCGGTGAGGATACCGATCTATCAACGTGGAGTGTTAGCAGAGCACTAACTTGATTATTTTCTTTCCTTGAGCTAGTCGCCTTGCGGCAAAACCATATAATAAAAGTGGGTGGTAACACATACCGAATTCATTTCAGATAAAAAGGGTAGAAACTGTTTTCTTTCTTTATTTGACAGACTGATTGTTCACAATGCTGACGGAGACAAAAATACATTAACTTGAAAACGATTACAAACGTTTTCCTTTGCGAGTGAAGAGTTGCTGAATTGTAATCTATTATACTGGCAGGACTGTTGCACAGGCCCGAATTAAGGGATCGTCTGTCCAGGTTTGGACTAAGGGGTTTTGAAGAACTGGCATATGCTAATTTAAATGCACAAATTGAGTTGTACCCGGGGTGAAATAAATCTATTTTGAGTTTAATTATGGCTCATACATACAGGGTGGTATCATCAAACTATACGGTGAAAACCGATAGTTTCTACACGTGTTGTGGTGTTTCCCCAATAGGTTTATTAAGAAAGGTGCCCTTAGAAATCAGATGTGGTTTATGCACAACGATGCACTGCTCCACTTTAACAATTTAGTTCGTCAGATCTTATCAAACACTTATTTTTATCGATGGAATGCTGATCGGTTGACCAAACAATACTGCCTAGATCGTTGAAAAAACCAATTTGCCTAATTGACTTTTGCAGGAGAGACATCATGCACCTTTTAGACGTGATCAGGATGTGTCAGTTGTTCTTGAAGAATCTCATGGAAAACCCACTTTGTTGCATGAACTTGGACCGACTCCTTTCTTACAATATTAGAGGGATTTTCGGCAATTTGGGTTAGAATTTCCTCTTCTAACTGAGGGTTCCTTGATCTTCTTGGAGGTCTTTCTCCACCACTATATGGCCAAAAACTTCATAAAATAAAATAAAATTAGCTACTTGTTTTATTTCACTTGACTTTTTACCTATTTCTCATAATCTACGATCAACCCTTTCAAAAGTACTTCGGTGCGGTAAACGTTGATTTGGAATCTATCAGAATAAATTCTGGCTCAAAAAGTGTGGTGGCAAGTCCATTCCTGATTTTCCTGACGATCTACTGCAATAAAGTTTTGAGTCCTTATGACCTACTACACAAAATATTAAAATTTCTTTAAACTATACAAATCGGTCAAAAGTTAGAGCGAAAAAGTAAACCGCTGGGTGCTCGTTTCGAGCTCTATATCTACATTAAGGGGCACTTTAGGATTTTTCTTCTATGGCTAATTAGGGTTATTTTGACCTTCTCTATACGCTCCCCACAGTATGCCATACACTTACCGGACACCCTATATATGCAATATGCATATTCATTGCTTAGTGATTTTAGCATCCCTATTCTACAGAATATGCATAGAGTTGATATTCGGGAACAAAACTTTTTTTATGTTTAAACTGCAATCGTTCTAAAAATTTTCTATAACGTTTTTCAGCGCTACTAGTGGCTATAGATATGCATATGTGTCAGTATTCCTAAACTACTTCTAACATGTTTTCTTAGTTCATCAAAATTATTGCTTTTAGTATTATAAATTTCATTCTTTAAAAATCCTTAACAAAAAAATCGGGGGGTATCAAATTAGGTGACCGAGGTGTCCACCTGAATCCTTCCATTGCTCACCAAAGTGATAATTTAAAATAGTGTTTATTCGTCGGACATTGTGACTCGGCGTCCCATCATGTTGAAAGAAAATTTTATTCAAATCTAAAAACAGGTTGACAGTATCTTTCAGCATTGTGGTTTGCTTTAAAAATCTGTTAAGCCAAAAATCTGCAGTTGTATATTGCGCACCAAACCAAATTTTCCACAGTCAGATGTTGATTTTCATTAGTCCAAACGAGATTGTTATATCTATTAAAAAATCCCTCACGTGAGATATGCACTTCATCAGTGCATATAATTTTTGTAAAAAAATAATATTCTCTCTACATTTTGAAGGTACCATAAATAAAATTGTTATCCGATATCCGATCAACATCACCGGGAAATAAAATGTAAACTTTTCCGTACCGGCATTGACGAAATTTGTATTGACTTGCATAATGACATGACAAAAAACAACACATCGAAGCAAGACAAAGCCAAAGAAAAATATAAATGAAAGGCTTTCTGGGCAAAATAAATATGTGTACGGTATCACTGAAAAGATAACTTTATTTAGAATCGATCAGTTAAATAATGATTAAAAAATTAAGTAGGAAGTTGAACGTGTTATATCTTAAAAATTATAAACGAGAAAAATACGTGTATGACAGCGTGCTACCATGATAGACTGAAATAAAACTAAACAATTTTTAATTCAAAACCAGATGGCTTTTTGTAATTACACATTTAAACAACATATTTCCTATTAGGCAATACACCAGTCGGCCATAAAATTAGTTTCGAAGTTTTCTTGCCTGATGTAGGGGGATGTGGGTGATTTTGGGGAAAAACGGTTTTTTTGCCGATATCTCTGCAACGGAGCCTCGGATCGAAAATCTGACAAGCTATGACCCCGATTAATGGGGTCATCAGTGGGGGAGGAGGGAAATTATACCCCTGACCTCCACCTCGTCGGATACCCAACATTTTTCCAAAAATAAAAATGGGAACAATTGAAAAAGAAGTAAAAAAAAATGTTCGGATAGTTAATAAAAGTATTATAAAACGTAATAATAAAAAAAAAATAATAAAAAAAAAGTTAGAGAAACGCGGTTTTCGCCTAAAAAAGGATGAAGGAGTTCACAACATTTTTGAAAAAACGTAAAAAAATAAGTTTTCATGAACTATCGAATGACAGTATCTTCGAATTTAACCTGCGGATGAAATTAACCGGAACTTTTAAACCTCCGGTTAAATTCAAAGTTCCTATCATTAGATAGCTTATGAAAACCCAAGATAGGAATGTGCAAACCGTTTTCTTTGATCTCGTGCGGTTTAGATTTTAGAGCCTGCCAAAGTGTCAAAATGCCCGACTTTCAACTGTCAATATTTGGTAAACAGCTAAAGATAGGTATAGGATATTATACACAAAATGTGTTTAGATTTTTCTAGAGAGTCTAAAAATGTAGTAATATACAGGGTGTTCCATTTAAAAAAATATAAAAGTGACCCCTAGCACTTTGATTTGATGTTCAATTTGTTTTTGCTGAACATATCCGAATTCGCGGGAGAAAATTACATAAGATGGCTATTTCAGTTTTTTTTTTATAAAAGTACAGGGAAAGTCAAAAAATCGCCTTGTCTAGTTCTCGTTGGATAACCCTGTACAGTATTATATTATACTCCTAATGATAATAAAAATAATTAAATGTTGTACTCATTTCTTTCTAGATCTAAATAATTACAGTTTGCAACCGTTGCATAAAACTCTTAAATAGTATTTACGAATGCATGATGAATATTGGTTTGAATAAGGTACAATACGTTCGTTAAACAGCCATTTATTTTAGATTTATATGAGCTGAATATTTATCAAATAATGGCAAAGGGATAATAAATTGAGAATGATAATGTGCAATTTTTGGTAAATATGTGACTGTTTAAAAAGCAATATTTTTTCTCTTAGGTAATTATATTCCGAACTCAATCGATATAACCGCGATCGGCATACTCTGTCAACGTTATGATGTATTGGTGCCACTAATATTACCTCAATATCGGCAAAATGCTAGTCCTGTGATAAATGACTGCCAAAGTTATCTTTTTAACTAGATAAAAAATGTGGGCCAAACCTTTGAACCCTCATAAATTCACATTTGTTTCCAGGAGGACTTCCCCATCTTGACGATGATATATTTAAATTTTTCACTGACGTCATATATAAGCTTCCCAGGGCTTTATAATCCCTTTATTTTGTCATTTTGATAGTTTGAGAAAACACCTATTAATAGTATCTAAAAATTATTTATTACAGCTATAAATTAAAGCCATTACCTAAATACGCTTGTGATGGCATTAATATTGAGACGGTGTATGTACTAATTATTACTCATCGATTAAATATCAATCAATCGATTTCTTTTCGGCTGATAAGGTTATATGACAGAATTTGCCTAATCTTGCATCTAGGGGACACATTTTGAAATATAATTCATGATAATTTCTTTATTACTTTCTGGAAAAAAAGGCAAGAGTTTTCCTCTGGAAAAGAATTCTAAATAATTTCGACGTACTAAAGAAGTGATCTAGGATTCAATTACATCAGCTGTTTTCTAACCGAATTGTTCATTCACATCCAAACAAAAAAAAAGCAATTAAAAACACGATTATAGCATCCATTTAAAATCGTTCCAAGTTTATTGATCAGGTTAGCCTAAACCTATATCACTCGTATGTTACAGCTAGCAAAATCCATAGAGGTGCAACTGATTTTCCTTTTAGTGAACTGTTTCTGTGTTTTCCTCCTTCGCATAGCAACGAAACTCCCTTTAGTTGTGTTGGCTTGATGGTTTTTTTTTCTATTTAAATAAGCCTGTATTTATTTTCTTCTACAGATGACTGTTTCTAACTGAAGCATCCAATTTATTTATTATTCAATCGGAATCGGAGCAAATAAAAACTATATTATACTCTCTTTTATTATACTCTCTTTATACTTCAGGAATAAAAGAATGACATATAAAAAATAGACAGATTTGTTTACTAAATGTGAACACGCCAACATTGTCCCCCCTTCTTCTTTCCCCTCTTATAAAATAGTATGCCGTAGTATTACTTATAATATTTCACTTCACGCATGGCCCTCCGCTCGCTTCGGTCAAACAAAAACTAACCAAAACTAACCGAAGGCATGCACAAAATCTCAAGAAAAAAACTCTTGAGGCTTAGACGCTACTAGCTAAACTAATTCAATTCACACACAATAATCATCAAATAAATTAAAGAAGTAATATTTCGGAATATGAGAGTACATAATTGCACAATTTGCATAAAAAAGATACTTCCATTAAAAGTAGCACCTACTTGAATGAGATGTTTAAAGTATCATGAGTTAATAGAATTTCTTTGCTAACATTATTAATTGCAAAACGTTATGGAAAGTTAATTAACGCGTCAAATTTAGTTTTTGATATATGTCAAGCAGCAGAAAAATAGATGATTCGTAACAATAATGCTATCAAAATTACTTAAGAGAATTATCTAATATAATAAGAGGAACCTATTTCAAGTTGATTTATGAAAAAAAAATACCGAATATTAATTTTGTTTCATAATATTAATATTTTAATCCATAAAGTTACCTTTTATTACTTTCTCGATGTTTCAATCTGTAACTATTTTTCGACGCGCAGCAAACAATCGAACGTGCTCATTTTCTATTGGTCGTATTCGCGTAGGTATAGAGTCACTGTTCGCTCTCATTGGTCTGCGGGATAGCGTGACTAACATTCAACATTTTCGCTTCCTTTCGTTTTGCTTGTTTGTGTGTTGCCAATTGCCTTTATTATGAAAATTAATTCAGGAGGATATTTTCGCCCATATTTTGGGTTAATTCATAAGACAACAAATATTTTTAACAAAAATATAAAATATGTGTGCAACACATTAATAATAAATACCATAAAGTTGCCAAGTGACATATATGACTATTTTGGCGATCACTTTTTTGAAGAATCGTGTATCGACGGTCACTGCCATGAGTTAATAAAACTCGTCTTGAAACAATACTTCAAGATAAGAGTTCATCATGAGTTAACCCAAAGAACTCATGCATTGCGTCAAAACAGAATACGCAGTATGAACACCAAATTAATTTTGTTTCGTAATGAATGAAATTTGTTTCTTCATGCAATTAGTATTATTCTCAAGTAGACCGGTACGACAGCTAGCGACACCCTATAATCAACCTACATTTTTTAAACAAATGTAAACAATTAATTTATAACGCTGTCGTCACCTGACCTCGCGTGCCGCGCGCCAATAACTGAAGCATGCCGCGTATTTTGTCGCTCTTTTATTCGCATATAAATGCGCCTAGTAGTATTTTCAATACACCTGTGGTTAAAAATAACAGAGGTGTTAATATTTGACCATTTTAAAATTTGCATGGGATTTCCTATATTCGGTTTGACGACGCCACCACTCAGTATATACAAAATATATCTACATGCCTCCAGAGAGCATTATCTCATCAGGAATTGTTCTAGATAGATAGATAGGTAAACATTTTATTAATACCAATATGAAAAATTACATGCAATACCCCTTAAAGGGCGTGGAACCATGTCAAATACAATAACAATTACTTGCTATATTTAGCTCCTACCTAATGTCTTTCTTTCTTCATCATTGAAAAATTCATTTAGTTTGTAAAAAGCTTTAATTAAAAGATACTTTTTTATCACTTTCTTAAATTCATTCCTTGGAAGGACACGAATTGATTCAGGAAAAGAATTGAATATTTTTATCACAGAGTATTTAACGTTTTTCTGTATATAAGAAAAGTTACACTTTTTACAGAATAAGTTATTTTTATTTCTGGTAAAATGATCATGTCCTTTGTCACAAACTAAAAATAAATCCATTTTATCCTTTACGAACATGACTGCGTCCAGAATGTAAAGACTTATTAATGTTAATATTTTTTTGTCAATAAATACAATTTTACAACTTTCAGTATATTTCATTCCATACATATTTCTAATACAACGCTTCTGCAGCATCATGACACGATCTACATCTGAGGAATTTCCCCATAGTACTAATCCATATCTCAGCCTCGACTGAATGTAGGCATGGTATGCCGTGGTAGCAGCATCCCCACCCACACTATTAGATACGATGCAAAGAGCATAGGCAAACCTGGCAACACCCAGAGCAACTTCAATAATGTGTGCCCTCTAGTCCAATCTACGATCCATATGTACGCCCAATAGCAAAACTGCGTTCTAGTATTAGTAGAGTGCTACTTATAACTTATTTTGACTTGTGTGGGCACCTCGGGGTTACAAGCTAAAATTTTCACAGAATGAAGGCTTTATTATATTAATTCAAAATCCGAAGGTAATAAAAATCCTAACGGGCAAAAGGGCAGTATGCCTAAAAATCGAGATTATTATATGAATGTATAGGATATTAACTTATGAATGTTTTCATATATAATTCATCTACATTTTTGTACGAATTATATTTTTTATCATTGCTTGAAATATGCAGATTACATTGGCCCTTATGGCAAAATAAATAAAAAAAATGAAATATCTCCCTTCGAACCTGGACAAAATCTGATTGAGATATACTCATTTTTGTATTCACCTCGCATTCTCGCCAAAATAAAGGTTCAAATCAAAAGTTTTTATTCTTGCAAAAAGTTTGCGTTAAGTATTTAGAATACATATGTGCATGGATACATTTCTTTTTTCCCAAATGGTAATGGAAAAATAGAATTAAATGTAAAAAGTAATTTTCTTCAAGCCGCGACCGTCAGATCTCTCGCTTCCCGAGTACTCTCGTATCTCACTTTTCTTCATAGCTTCCTCTCTCTCGCCCCTATTGTACAATACAATAAGTGCTTTTACACCATTACGGGTTAGAATCCTACTAATAATAATAGCTATTATTAATTGAATAAAGTCAATGAAGACATTTTCGATTATACTGAAAAAACTATACGTTGCTAGGTAATAAAGAAGTAGAAAAAAAATCATATACTTAATGCAACTGCTATTAAAAAAAGACTAGCTTTTATTCAGAATAGTAAAACTGAAAATGTAAAAAATCTTTATAATAACAAAATCTATTTATCTTCAGTGTCTGTATCTTCTTCAGAAAAAGACACAATTACTTCAATATTGCCTTCCAGTACTTTTTGCATGATCCTATGCAACCTATTTAATTTCTTCTACGTCTACAAGCTTGCTTCCATACAATCTAATAAAAAAATATTTGATTAAGTTTTATTATGTACCTATTTAATCTAATAATAATTTACCTTTTTTACATCCACATGCAATAAATACTTTTAATAATTTTTACATCACCTGCCTCCTCAAATTTCCATCCGCTTTCTGTCACCTCTAGTAATAGGGGATTTGGTTTTAAAGAACTGGAGCACACCTTAGTTTGATAATGTGCTCTCATACTGCGAAATTTTAAACTATTTTTGGTAAGGGCTAGTTTTTTCAATTAGCGATGAATAGGCCAATAGTGTCCTGAAAATATTAGTAGACGAAATGTTTGGATTTGTTGAAAATAATTTTATGATAAATTTCTCTATGTTATTGAACATGTCATCTGAAAATTCCAGGACCCAACACCATGTAAATAATCGGAATAATTTAGATAAATTTTCCAACATTTTATTTTTCCTAATCCTGAAAACTGTCTGGTTGTATGACAACCCGTTAGAGCATGAAATGCAGGTAATTTTTTTGCAAGTTTTTCTTCTAGGTTGATGTCATTAACGGCCACATATCGCACCGAATTTCCTCTTCCACATTTTACCCCAAATTCTCTAGAAATATATATTTTTAATATGTACATCAGTGTCATTGGAGTCCACGATGCATGTCAAATAATACATACAATGTTTAGCAGAGAGAATAATGCAACAAAATCCTAGTCTCAGTTTCGTCGTGACTATAGAAGAGAGTAATTTGTTGTCAATTGGTTCGCAATTTGTTTTCTTATCAAAAATATTGGTAAATCCCCCACTATTTTATGAGAGTGCTCGTTCAACTAAAAAGTTCGTTAACTGTTTTTTTTTAACTAAAAATAGAGTGGATAAATAAATTCCACTGTTTTGGATGTAAAAAGTTAACTTATTATTAGATTAAATAGGTACATAATAAAACTTAATCAAATAATTTTGTATTAGATTGTATGAAAGCAAGCTTGTACACGTAGAAGAAATTAAATAGGTTGCATAGGATCATGCAAAAAAGGAAGGCAATATTGAAGTCATCGTGTCTATTCCTGAACAAGATATAGACACTGAAGATAAATAGATTTTGTTATTTTAAAGATTTTTTACATTTTCAGTTTTTCTATTCTGAATAAAAGATAGTCTTTTTTTTAATAGCAGTTGCATTAAGTATATTATTTTTTTTCTACTTCTTTATTACCTAGCAACGTATAGGAAAAATAAATTTCAGTATAATCGAAAATGTCTTCATTGACTTTATTCAATTAATAATAGCTATTATTATTATTAGTATTCTAACCCGTAATGGTGCAAAAGCACTTATTCTATTGTACAATAGGCGCAAGAGAGAGGAAGCTATGAAGAAAAGTGAGATACGAGAGTACTCGGGATACTCGGGAAGTGCTAGATCGAAGGGTCGCGATTACTTTTTTACATTTAATTCTATTTTTTCATTACCATTTGAGAAAAAATATATATAAATGCACCTATGTATTCTAAAGCGAACTTTTTGCTAGAATAAAATTTTTGATTTGAGCCTTCATTTCGGAGAGAATGCGAGGTGACTACAAAAATGAGTATATTTCAATCAGATTTTGCCCAGGTCCGAAGGGAGATATTTCAATTTTTTTATTTATTTTGCCGTAAGGGCCAATGTAATCTGCATATTTCAAGCAATGATAAAAAATCTAATTCGTACAAAAATGTATATGAATTATATATGAAAACATTCATAATTTATATCCTACACGTCCATATAATAATCTCGATTTTTAGGTATGCTGCCCTTTTGCCCGTTATGATTTTTTATTACCTTCGGATTTTGAATTAATATAATAAAGCCTTCATGCTGTGAAAATTTTAGCTTGTAACCCCGAGGTGCCCACAGGAATCATTTATAGAAGGCTTATACTGCGTTGGGCACTCTGCTATTTTGCTCAGATTGACGCTCAGGAGCTATAATCTTCGTTCGTACTTGGTTAGCAGCATTATCGTTGTTTTTTAATGTCTTACCTTCTTAAATAAGTTTGGCGGGTCTTTTATGCCACAGCTGTTTTACTGACTTAATGCGTTATAAGACTAATCTGGGGAAAATACTGTAGGATATAGGGATGTTCAGTTCGCTGTGGTTGTTTGAGGTGTAAGAGTGTTTTTGTAGAAGTAGATAAACTCCGTATGACAATAATTCCATTATCGCTAACCCAAACTAACACAAAATGGTAGACATTAAAAATTGATTTAATATTTTTTAGGAATCTCTATTTGTGCCAAGAGTGGTATATGATCTGTTGTTCTTCTTTGTTGTGATAATTATAGTACTTAATCTTATTTTTGGTGTCATCATTGATACGTTTGCGGATCTGAGATCAGAGAAACAGCAAAAGGAGCTGATCCTGAAGAATACTTGTTTCATTTGTGGTAAGTGAATAAAACTGATGTAGCTTTTTGATAGAGCAAATCTTAATTAGCTTTGTATAAAAGCGTTATAATTTTTGATGGCTGAAATTATAAAAAATATTTTGCTCTAAATATAGGCAATTATTTTGCTGGTTTAATATTTAAGCCACATCAATGATACACCTAGGTGAATATGAATGCGTCTAAAAGATTTTATATATTTTTGTAGGATTGAACCGATCAGCATTTGATAACAAAACGGTTAGTTTCGAGGAACATATCAAAAACGAGCACAATATGTGGCACTACTTGTACTTCATAGTTTTAATAAAAGTAAAAGATCCGACTGAATTCACTGGTCCAGAAAGCTACGTCTATACTCTAGTGAATACTCTAAATCTCGACTGGTTTCCCCGATTGCGTGCCATGTCTCTAGCTGCGGTGGAAGGTGATGGAGAACAAATAGAGCTCAGAAGTCTTCAGAATGTGTTGGAGAGCACTCAGAGCCTAGTCAAAAACTTGTCTCATCAACTGATGGAGTTGAAGGAACAAATGGCTGAACAGAGAAAGCAGAAGCATCGCCTGGGACTCTTAAGTTCGGCCTCTGCCTATTTACAGACCAACAATTTCACTTAGAGGTAGTTTTAAATACTCTTAAATTTTGAACTAGTCTCTATATTCAATGCGTTGGTTTTGGTTTTTTATACTGCTGTCAGGAAGATAATACTAACTTTAATATTTGTACTATCAATAAACTATTATCTTCAGAAACAACATGTGTCCGAGATTATTTGGGCCAGAGCTTTGATTAGAAATTTGTTTGTTATCCACCAATAGTGAAATCAAATGTACCCGTTTTTCTTAATTGACATTTGTTATGCAGGGTGTTTATCATATTAGTGTAGGGCAAACTAGTGCATACTAAAAGCGTAATACGTCAAATTTATTGATTTTTGGCAAATTTTAATACATAAAACTCGGTGTAATATTCTTATCGTGTCTTGAGTTTTAGCATTTGACAATGCAAGAAAACTAATGAAATAAGATATTTTGAGGGTAATTTTGTATGAGTATTGTGAAGAGAAAAGTACTGGCAGTTCTTGTGATAGTAGTGGAGAGGATTTATTTGCAAACTAGATTGTACTTCTTAAATCAAAAATAGTTTTGAAGTAGTTCCAGAATATTCTTAGCTTGAATTTAGGAAACACTTTTAAAACAGCAAAATTTATTTAATGTTCTTTCAGCATTTTTGTACCTCAGGGGGCTTTATAATGTCAGACTCATTGCTATGCATATTCATCACGGTTGTTTTCGCATTCGCCGTCAGGTTTCTGGGTTAATTTCGGTTGATATAGATACCGGGTGACAATGAACATAGAGTACAAACCATCACTCCATTACTTCCGAAGATACGAATTTGACATTTAGGAAGGTAACCGAGTATATATTGTGATTTGGTACCAATTCCAGTTTTACCGGATGTGGTACCCACTCTGCTATTTACCTAATGATGCCTTTCAACTATTTTCGCAATTTTAGTAGCACATTATATCTTTGTGTTTTTATGTATTTAAAGCAGTATTTCTGTAGAGTTTTATACATATAGGGTTTTTTTATCTTTTTTTTGAAGACTCTTTATTCACCTGTCTAAGCAGGCTAAAAATTAAAATAAACAATAAGATGGAAAATGAAGTCCATTTTTTGTCTATTGCTATTTATGTTATTTTATAATGATTTACTATTTTCTATTTATTTGCTATTTTATAAAAGTATAAAAATCTTATGTAGTTACTTAAAATGGTTAATATGTAAATAAAGAATAAAAGTACTTAGTTGTACTTAAAATTTCGCAGAAGTACTGCTTTAATTGCTTAAAAGCACACAGTATGATAATTTGCTACTAAAATGACAAAAATAGTATAATACACTTTTTGATCAGTAACTTAAAGAAACGCGCATTTCTATGCAATAATTTCTTTGCATACTTGAAGGTTTACGGGTTATAATTGCGTCACCACCGTATCTTCTGTAATATTCGATATTTAAAAGAAAGTTGTGGTTTTTTTATTTTTATGTTCAGTGTGTAACAGAAAACGTGCCGAACCAATGTTATATTTTTTATGTTATTTAATTTTTTGATTCTGATATGTTCATTGAAAATGAAATTTTACCTAGAATAAAGTGGCGTGAATAGTTGTATTTAAAATAACAAAGTAGGAACTACTTCCGGTTAAACCGAAAGCTTTACCAAGTGAAGCTGACTGTCAAAATGGGTGGTAGTGTTAATAACCAAATTTCAAATTTGTATCTGCAGAAGTGATGAAATGACAGAGGTATCATACGATCATTGCCACACGGTATGTACTTTTTGTTAACAAACAAGTTATGTACTTTTTGTTAACAAACAAGTGCGCTTAAACGTTCTATAAAACGAGTATATTATTCATTTTTTGCCGTTTTGTATCTTTATGATTAAAAAAATAATATTGCTTTATGAAATAATCTCGTGAAAGATTATGATATTTCTAGGTTGGTAACAAATTGATGTAAAAACATTTTAAAATCGCTCTCTTATTCTATTCATAACTTTCTTTATGTTACCAATCTTAGATATATAAAAAAAATAGTGTTGAAATACACTCATTACGAAACGGTAACGGTTTCAATACTAACGTAAAATAGAAAAAGGATTATATGCTATCCTTTCACCTGTCAACATAAAATTATCTTGTGCTTTTTACACTGTCCTGTTTATTTCTTTTCAGTTCATGACGCTACACTCAACTGCACTACGACAGTTTTCTGCATTGTACTGTCATAACAAATAATGTATGTATGAAATGTTAATTATTTTTCGTAGCCACTTTGAAACTATTTAATATTTTTTTCTACAACTATCAAAAAAGAGAAGTTTTTTTTATTGATGCCAGTGCGCGAAGTTTGACACTTGTTGACAGGCAAATGCACAAATCATTTTGTACGCTTACATCAGCCGATACATATTAAAAAATGTTTCAGAACATAGAATGATATATATTGAACAAATACATAAACAATGAAAAAGCAATTATCAATATTAAAATTAATTGTACAACCACTACATCTATAAAAATATTTATCATGCGTTTGTGCAGAAGACGGAATAGCCCAGTGAACATAATCCGACACCTCACAGTCTAGTATTTTATTCGAAATTTTAACTTTAGTTTGTACCGAATCTTCAATATAACCTCCAGTAACAGTTGTGGATTTACATCCACGATATCGTTTGATGGTTCTTATATCAGTTTTGGGTTATCTGCAAAAATAGTTGAGGATGCCTTGCGAAAGCAATGTCCAGTGTAGTTCGTAGCATTTGGCAAATTAGGATATTTGACTATTAAACAAGGTAATGAATAAAACAACCTAAAAAGAAATAAAAATATGCTTAGTATTTTTGGGCGATTAAAATATTTGTTTCATAAAATATTCTTCATTATTAGATTTTGACACAAACTTGTTAATCTGAGCTCGTGTGAAAATTTGGTACTTCTTAGCACGATATACAATCAATTTTCTTTTCAGATATGGGATTAATTAATTTTTTTTTAGGTCTACATTTTGCTTAACATTATGTGTACTTTTAACATTGAATAGACAGCTCAGAATGTAGAAAATTTAACTGTTTTTGCTCTACCTTATATCCATGTTTAAAATGCACTTATTTTGCCAATCTTCTTCAGGTTACACCATTCCTTGAACTGTTTATAAGCTACACAGTATTGTGTGAACTTCTCAGGAATTAAACTCCATACTGATAAGTTAGCCGATGCTAATACTTCACTATTTATTTTCACAAAAAAATAAGCACAAAAAACCGTAATTGAAGATGCCAATTAAACTCATATTATTTTTGTATGTCAAACGTCAATATCCATCCCCCAAAAAGAAGTTTTATCCACAATACCGAAACAGAATTATTGCACTTAGTGCAATAATTCTGTTTCGGTATTGGGGATAAAACTCCTTTTTGGTGCATGTTGCCGAAGGTTCCAAACCCCAACATAGTCAATATCCATTGCAACCGCACTAAATAGTCCGCTGGAATTTTTGTTTATTTACTTATTTTTTTAAATTTTATGGGGCTATCAATGATGATGAGTTCTCTTTTTCATGGCTCTAATATCAGTTGTAGAAAAAATATTGTGTCGAATTCGTGCGCGAAACTCCTTTGGCATTCTCGAAGATCAAAGTGCTGTTTCGCTCACTGGTAGCACAAATAACTATTAGGTACTGGACATATGATAGTTTCAGTGATCGTGATGTAGAACCTACTTGCGCAGTAGAAATAATTATATTAAGGTATAATATATATAAGTATATGATCAGAAGTGCCAGGACTGGCAAGGCCTTCATGTTGTTATGATTGGTATGGTTTCATGAGATTGGGTTATGGTTTCATCAGATAACAGTATATAAAACTAGTGATGTTTTCAATGTGACACTTTACAATACATGTTGCAATTTGCATGTATGACACAATCAATAATATCTTTGAAATATGACAATTGTTGCAGGATATGTTAGACGTATACTTTTTTAATTTGCTCTAAGCGAGGAGATAATTATGTTTTTATATATTTTTTTTTTATCGCGAACCTATGATCTAATCTTGCCTATATACATGAGGCAGAACCTTTACATAAATCTGCTAGTCATGTGAATATAATTTTAGTAAATTTTAGATATCTACTAAATAAAATAAAAATGTGAAACGTTATATCCTCGTTGTTACTCTACAAAAGATATTAGGCTTATTGTTTGGTCAATACTTATTTTGAATAAATAAGTTTTCTAAATTTAGAATGTTGTACTTAAAATAAAAAAATATAGATATTCTTATCAAGCAAAGTTATTTTAATAATTTTACCGCGTTATCAGATGTCATATTTTAAAGACGTTTGTACTTTGAATCTGTAATGCTCAATTTGTTATTAGTCTTTACAGTTTTATGAGAGAAAAAATTATTAAATTTCAGAAATTATCTGTTGCATGTTAGTAGTTATATTTTATGTAGAAATAAATAAAAGATTACTTTTTAATTGTGCTGTGGTAGTAGGGTTGTTTCCTTTACAAGCAATATTTTTGTTGTACTTTTAATGTGTAAATTTTCTCAAAATAAATTCTATAAATGCGTTGTAAACAGATGTTCTTTTATTTCCTGACAATGTTTACCCTGATAGCTTAATAACCAACAATGAAACAATTAGGGGCAGAGATAACCTCTTAACTTTTGTAGATTCGGTCGTTTTGGCCAGTTTTAATTTGTTTTCGATGAGTTAAAATGAGTGCTTCAGCTTCTTTCGTGTACTCGGAAATCCTCAGATTTTTTACAGGTGAGTAATGTAATATTATACGTTAATTTATAGAAACATTAAACAATACAAAAATATATGCTTTGATTTATAATTGAATGGTAATGCGTGAATCTGAATTAGGTACCTAATTTGGCAGTCTTGTATACGAAAGATTGAAGTTTATAACTAATAGTTAAAATCTTAGGCCGCGTTTCTTGTCTAAGGCTAAAATAGTAACTATGCTTCCAAGCTGAGACTGTTCAACTATATCATTTAATTTTTATAAAAAAATAAATAATATTAAAAGAAAACGTAGTGGTAAAAAAGAACAAATAAACAATAAAAATGTATATAAGTGGCAGTCTACAGTAGATACTAAATGAAAATATAGATTGTTGAAGTGGAACTCCTTTAGACGCGCTTGCATCTGGAGACTAAGATACGGCGAGTCGAACGTTATAAAATGTGTGACGCGAACGTTATGAACTGTGAAATACGGCGATGCGAACGTTACACGAACGATGCGTGTGATACGGCGAGGAGATCGAAAGTAGAGAGGCTAGTATATCGGCGGTAAAAACAGAATGAAAGAGTTACATAGCGACACGGCGCGGCGAGGCGAATTTCTTTTCCGGCCTGACCACAATTCAAACCAAGCCTAATCTATGCTTTTATCTTCGGCTTTTCCACGCCGTACTCGCCTCTCTGACAAGAATCGATCATTGAATGGGCCGGGGTTTAATGTATAGTATGTTCTACCATTCGTGTCAGCGAATTTGCAAAACATTAAAATGGTATTAATTATGAAAACTTCCAACATTAAAAAAAATTATTTTATTCTATAAGAGAGGTAAAATATGGGGGGGGGGAGAGAGAGAAATAGAGAGTTATGCGTTGTGTTATACACTGTCCATGTAGGCTGTTCTCCGTTTCTATTTTGTGCCGATGAAGTTTCGCTTCTGGTGGGTGTTCCACACTCATGTTTTTGTTATAATTTTTTTTTTTTTTGGTTTCGTCTAAATGGATATTTTTAATAGTTGCTTGAACTGATAATTCTGCACATTAACAGGAAGAGGTGGAAGCATATTAAACATTTGAGTTCATTATAGTTGATCGTGGAGATATGCCAGTGATTGCTTTTGTATCTTATGCATGCAACAATAATTCCCTTCCAACCGACGGCAACATGATAACATGTATGATTCCAAGTTCTTCTGAAAGAGTGAATAAGTTATTCGAGTTGCCTTTGCTGATTTGTGGAGACGGCTTCAAGGTGCAATAGTTTTAATTCAAACCTTACCAAGCCCAAGCAGGATAAATCTTTGTTCGACTTTTTTTTGTTATACAAAGCGTGATTTGCGTGAACAATGCTTTACTCGTACATCAGCTAGAGATTTTGTGGAATTTCTTCCATCATCTATAAGCTCACCTGACATTTTTCTTCTTCCTCTGTCTCTTAATTTGCAAAACTGTTCCAAGGAGTCAATTTCCAGTGTTGAAATCGCATCTGTATTCAATAAATTGAGGCCCAGGCTTCCCTAGGAAAAGCGGCGGAGGCTTAGCGCTGCAGGCGATACATTTTTTGGGTTTGACTTCGATTTGGGTTTGGGCTACGCTAAGCCAATTTTATGATACAAGAAATACCTATAACTTTAATTATTTCAAGGAAAACAAGGCTAGAAATGAAAACGAATTGCAAAAAATTAATAAATTTCCACGTCGCCTAGCCCAAGTAACAATTTAAATGCTAGTTGGATTTATATCAGCTTTAAAATAGTTTTAAAATGGTAGATAGAAGTACTGGGGTTTTGTGAACACCTTTAAACATGCTAACAGATCTTAAAGCTTATTTATTCTTAAAAATAAGTTTTAAAGCAGCCTTGGCAGCAATAATATTAAGTGTCCATTGACTTGAGACCGGTTACTCTTGTATTAGCTTTAACGAGGCTTTTTTTTGTGTTACCAATCTTAAAACTTGTTGATCTTCCGGAGGGTTTAAAGTCTGTTTAGTTTTAAAATAATCTATCTTAAGACTATAGCTTTAAGTTGGATTTAAAACATATGCTTTAAGCACTTCATAAAACTTGCAGTTTTATATAAGATAGCAATAAAGCTCAAGTCTTAGGTTGGCTACTTAAAATACTGTATTAGGATTACTGGGAACATATATATTGCTTCATTAAGGCCATATAAACAACATAATTTCCTTAAAAATGGCAAATATTTCACATAAATACTTACAAAAGTTAAAAAAGTGGTAATTTAAAAAAAGAAGTAAAATTGGAATCTGTAAAGATAATGAATGAAAATGTAGATCAACATAAAACTGGACAAAATTTGAGGTTATGATGATCTAATTGGGTGCGGAAAACCTGATCGCAGCGCTATAAGACTTATGCGATTACAAACAACGCAAGCCGCCATATTGGAAATATTTTAGGGAGGTAATATTCAATAATTTTATCAAAATTTCGCAATACCTACCTACCTTAAAAAGTAAGAGGATGTTAACAGTAATACAATATAAGATTACAAGCAATCATTTTAAAGTTTGTTTATAAACCTTGTTAAGAATTAGTCAGTAATATTTTAATTATTTAAAAAAGCCGTAAATTTAAGGCGCTTTAATTTTTAGAAGGTATCTTTCCATATTTCGTGGAAAAAGTCGACTGCGTTATAATTTTTGTCTCCTATTTCGGCGAATTTACCAGATTTTTAGTATTGCATTTCCTCCATGTTTATTCTTAGCAGTTGGAATCCATCACCGACTAGGCGACATCACATGACGGGCATTTGTTTGATGTAACTGGTTTACAGGTTATGATAATTTTATTTAAAGATATGGAGTTCTTAAACTCATCCTACTCTTAGATCACTATAAATCCTATGATTTTAAATGACACTTGCTAAAAGTTTTATGATTGCCTTGAAGGCAATGATAAGAGAATCGATTTCAATGCAAGTTGGTTTTAAACAAGCTTCAAGATTTGGTCTTGAGACCCTCTTAGGAGTGGGCCCTTTTGCTGTAAGAGGGCCTTTATCTTGCCTTCAAGAGGGTGTCTAGAGCAGAAGGTTTTAAGTGAGTCTTATTCATTTGGCTGTAACAACGTCTTCAAAACCATATTAAAGCTTCTTTTGCTACTTGGGAGATACTTAAACCTGAGGTATTATTCTTTCACGCGTTGACATTTTTTATGGAGGTCTTCGCCAATAACGCGAGACTCCTGCATCGCAAACACAGTGCATGACCACTGCACTACCAGATATGTTGAAAACGATTGTTTCAGTGTTGCTTGCTGCGGGGACGCAACCAGCACAAACTAACACAAGGCATCAGCAAATTCCAAAAAAAAATGCTATTCGCACGAGACTAGAAGCTGATAAACGCGACCGAATCGCGTTAGCCTGAAAGTAAACGCAAATATAAATCCAGTTAGTTGGCTGATATTTCTCAATCAACGCCGCTACCAACGGCGATATTATAGTAGGTAATGTAAGTATGCGGATGGGGCCAGTTGTGCGCCGACTAACACATCAATTCAGCCAGGTAATTCGGCATTCCCAGCGAAGGTATACAACCTGGTTGAATCCTTCTTATGCTCTCCGGGTCAGCAGATAGCCTAGAGGTGCACCACTTCGGCCAACGTTGGACCGTCCGCTTGGTTCTAGTCCCACGTCTGCCTCGGGAGAGGAAAAGTTCACTATCACGGCCATATCGCCAAAACGCGTCTCTAAGAATGCCATGGTGCCGCCCTTTATCAAAACTCCCAACCCCGACGGTGGCGGTCTTGAAGTCGAAGATATTGATATTGGTAACCAATATCAATTCTGAAGTACGTTACGAAATGAACTCAAACTGCACGAAAGCTCGGAAGAACCTAAGCGACCGGAGATGATCAAAATGCTTGAGGAGTATCAGGTAACGAACGAAGTCGCTCCAAACACAAACGTCACCGCCGTCTTTTGCAACAAAAAGAAAATTATGCCGGTGCAAGAACAAGTAAGTAACACTATACAACATTCCAGATTAACAAATTAAAATCGACACATTTCTTTTAATCCAGGTGGTCAATTTGGCTTTTATTAAACCCTTTAAAGAACATTCAGCAGGCGACCAAATTACGGGGTTGTACGAAGAAACATCTAACGAGATCGATCAAGGTGACGAGCCGTCTTATTCGAACGGCGACGGACAATCTGTTAGTGAAGCAGACATTCAGGAGGAAAAAATAAAGATAAGGAAGATACGGTTTCTGAAAAATCTAAAGAAGTCACAAGAGAAGAGGCTAAGGGAGCCCGCTATATGGGTTAAATACTACTTCAAGCCTAAATCTAGCCTTAGGTTGAGGTTCTCGATTGCCTCTCAACTAGCTTAACCAGTAAGGACGCCACCTGACTTCTGTGTCCGGAGAATCAGTGGCTTTGGCACTATTACTTGAGCCGTGACTTATGTCCCTTTACACTAGTGCTTGCTTCCTTCGCATCTTTAGTAGGGTTCTGGAACCTTTAAACGAACACTCTTGCTTTATTCCGTCTTAGTAGGAAGGCGAGCAGTGCGAGCACACTGATAGCGGCTTATAAAAATTAAATAGTTCTTAGTGTTGGCGATGGCGATAATAATTATAAGACGCATCGAGAGGCTGCCGAAATTTATAATAGCAGTATATTATCTTAATTTAAAATACTGTCCCCGTCGAAAATAATTTCAAGGAAAAAATGTTAATTTCGAACACTTAATAACGAAAATCATTTAGATTATCATTTTATCTTTATAGGCAAAAAATTGCTACTCTGAAATCTAAAGACGACTTCTTCATTGCAAGAAATTTTCATTTGATGAAGTAACGTTTACTTCTAGTGGCGTTGTATGCTCTTAAAATTGTCGTTGGTGGAGCGATGTGAATCGCAATAACGTTATTAAATGCTGAGACCAACCAACGAACGTCCGGTGCAGTATTCTAAATAATCAAATTCCACGAAAATATTACAAGTGATATTTATTTAAAATTCCTAAGGACTGAGATTTTTGGGCTTGCATTACATTAGCACCCTCCCTCTTTATTTTTTCTCAATTTTATCGGTAACGGAAAGAGACATCTTAAATCTGTTTACGCCAGTTTCTGCGGCCTGTCATGGTTGATCGAAAGGCTTAATTGATACTTTTCGACGGGATGTCAAATAAGCCATCAGGTATTCGATAAGATATCGTAGGATTTTTTGTTGTCTAGGGTTCCTTCTTGGTTAGAGATATAATGTACTTGCCAATCAGTGGGGTTTATTGGATGTTAAATAAAAGGATACTACTCTAAGTCCGGTAAAAGGTTGAAACAGAATACAAATCTGACACTTGTCTCCCCAGTGTCACTTCACCATTACAGTCAACAACCACAGTACTAGCTATTTAAACCGAAATTACAACTTCGGCTATCGTCTAGAGTAGTATCTTTTTATTTGACATTCAATAATAAACCCCATTGATTGATAAGTACATTATTTCTCTAACCAAGAAGAAACCCTAGACAACATAAAAATCCTACAATACCATTCTCGTCTCAAAATTGGTCCGTATTTAAAAAAAATAAGTTGATGATGGGGGCTCGGACACGAAGCGTCAGATTTAAAATTTGACACTGCCATTTTATAAAGGGTAAAAAGTGGCAATGATAATGTTAAATTAATTTTATATTATCTCTTCAAATAAAGTCGGGAAAAAATTAAAATGAAATAGCTGCTTTTCGGTTTTTTACGAATATCTCCGGAACTATTCGGAATTTTACAGATTTCAAAACTGCATCTTGTTGGGCATCAAATTGCGTAACTTTGCCTTAATTTAACCGACTTCGTATCTCTTACGGTTCCCGAGATCCCCATGCATGCACTGGAATTTGTAGCACCCTGTGTAAGCAAAAAAAAATGAAAGAAATTTTCGAAAAATTAAAATTTCGTAGGTAGGTAGATGATCTTTTTCGTTTCGAATACTTTAGGAGGGGATTTTTGGATGTGCCGAGTTCGACTTTCGCATCGAGAAGGTTGTTCAATTTTTCTGTGCCGAAATATTTGGAAAAAGACATTTTTTAAATATTTTTTTACCACTCTGTATACGTTTTTGAAAATTTATTTTTATGATGGTACTAGTAAATGGATCCATTTAACCGTTTCCGAGATAAAAACGAAAACGTTTTTTGTCAACAAAAATTTTCGATAAATTAAGGTGGATCTTTTTCATTTCGAATAATTTAAGAGGTGGTTTTTGGGTGTGCCGGGTTCGAGTTTTGCATCGAGAAGGTCCTACGATTTTTCTGTACAGAAATATTCGGAAAAAGGACAATTTTTTTTTTATATAACTTTTGTTTACCACCCTGTATATGATTTTGAAAACTTTTTTTTTCTCATGGTAACATGTAAATGGATCCCTATAACTGTTTTCGCGGTAAAACGAAAATATTTTTTTGAAAACAAAATCGTGGTATTAGTTGGAGTTTCAGTGGTAAGTAATTACTGGAAATTTTAGTGGTAATTTAAGTGGTATTGAGTGGTAATTTCTAAGGTAATAAGGAGTAACAGAAGAGTGGTAATTGGAGGTAATTACTCATTACTTTAACAGAAACTTTGCCTCAGGATGATGTATACAACTCAGAGCTTTTTCCAGAATCTTATTTAGATTTTCGATCAGATAGGAACTTTTATTGGCATTAGCCTGCCACGTGCCTAGGGGAAGGGGAGTGAGCTCTCTGCGGTAAAACAGTATTACAAGCCAGTACCTCTTGACTTTTCTGAAATTTTTCAACAATTTCCTTTAATTGATGTAGTTGGACATAAAATTTGTGATAAATATTTTGTTTTAGCTGTCATCGTCTTTTATTTACCGCCCTCTATATCTAATGATTTTTATGAACAATTTTTAGAAACTTCAGTTCTACATGAATGTATACAAAACAGAAAAGTCCTAATCCTAGGTGATTTTAATGCTCCCTCTTGGTACTGATCAAGCTGAACGGGATGCTAGGAGTACTGCCCACTGCCCTATCAAATTTTATTGATATTTCAAAGTTAACCCAGCTCAATACAATACTAAATTCAAATGGTAGGCTGCTAAACCTTATTATATCCAATGTGCCATGTTCTGTGTTATGCAAAAAGTGTTTTATTCAACTAAATTTGTTGGTTGAGTCTGATATTTTTTTAGCTCCAAAAAATTAAAAATGAACTGCACTCCGTTCCGAGCTTTGTAGTAAAGGATTGCATCCATGCTCTTTCCATGCCACTTTTTTTCATATTCAACAAATCTAAATATTGAAAGGTGATCCAACAGAATCACGTAACAACAGGCCTATTTCAATTTTGTGCAATTTCCCTAAGCTTTTTGAGTCATGCATTTTGCATCAAATTTATTCGCAGATTAAAAGCTTTATATCAACGGGACAGCATGGGTTTATGCAGAAAAAGTCTTGTGACACAAACTTAGCTTGACTTTTTCAAAATATTTGCACTACGCTGGATCAGTTTGACGTAGCATATATATTGACTTTCAGCGTTGTTTGGATAAAGGAGTAAACAACGCCAGGAAGCATTTGATCAAATAGACCACCGAGGTTTCTTCAGGTGTACCATAGGGGTCTTATTTGTTTTTTTTTTATGACAATGGCACATACACTAAAGGGCGATCTTATGGCATTCGACGAGCGCTGTGTGTGCGAAGATGTTGATTGACACGGTTCTTAAACAGTTGTAGGTTGTAATTAGGGGGAAACAGATGTCCTGGGAGTGAGTTCCACAGTGATGCAGTGCGCCAGACAAAGGAGTCCTTGTAAAGCGACGTTCTAGGTGTTTCCAGTTGTACGACACACGTGTGCGCCCTAGCCGTCTGTCATAACTGCCTGACAGGTGCTGCTGGGAGCGGGATGATGCGGGACAAATCCTGGGAACGAACATCTGCCGTGAAAATATCTATAAAGCAGGGAAATCTCGGCCACATATCTGCGGCTTTCCAGACTATCCAGATCCCTGATCAACTCCGGGTCGCCGACGAGACGCACAGCTCTCTTCTCAATGGAATCCAGCAGCTTTAGGGCGTTCTTAGGTGCAGCACCCCAGATGTGTGAGTAATACTCGAAGTACGGTCTTAATTGGGCTTTGTAGAGCAAGAGTAGCTGCTGCGGTGTATATAGTGTTTTGTGCGAGACACCCAGTAGTCCAATTGACTAGGATGAAGGAATGGTCGATCCTGCTTTCTTGGTAAACGTGGCTGCTTGGGTTTTTGCAGCATTAAATTGGACCAAATTCCTGCCGCCCCAAGTTCGAATTTTCTCCAAATCTTGATTGATTGTTGTAATCTGCTCCTGTCTGCAGTTATAAGCCTCAGATGGTAAAGGTTTTTCTGATCTAAATTGAGAGACAACGGTACTGTCATCTGTAAAACTGTAAACAGGATTATAGGTTTCGGTTAGCAGGTCATTGATATAGATGAGAAACAGAGTTGGTGAAAGTATTTCGCCCCGAGGCACTCCCACATTTATGGTGAATGTGTCTGAGACGTGTCCATCAAAATTCGGTTCTTAAGGAAACTGGCAAGCCAGCTGCAGAGAGACAGGCCTTCGAAATATCTAACGCAATCGCTCGAGATTCTCCGTAGTTCTCAATTGCCCTACTCTATATATGTGATATAGGCCCATATATCTCCTGTCGATCTCGGTTTACGGAAGCCGTATTGGTTATCGCTAATTATTCTATTGGTCTCGACGTACTTGAGTAGTTGCTGATTCACTACACGTTCCATGACTAGAGATTATTGGAAGCAAGACAATTGGCGGATAGTTTGATGGCGTGGTTTTCTTGCTTTTTGTTTGTATAGGTTGCACTCGAGCTACTTTCCAAGAAGATGGTTAGGTATATCCCCTTTCGGTAAGACAAATAAAAAAGTCTGGAAAGAATGGGTGTTAGTTCGTTGGCGTAGTTCTTTAACACGATAGCTGGTTTTTCATCCGGTCCTGATGCCTTTTTCCGTATATAGCCCTTTGAGTATTTTACGAATATCACGGTGGTGAAACTTAACTTCTACCGTGGTAGTGTTGATGTTGGATATGATGGGGAGATTCTTGCCTTGGGGGGACGTCTAAGGTAGAGTGCGATGAAAACATTTCGGCGAGCAGGTTTGCTTTTCCCTGTAGCTGTAGTCGCCGCGTTCATCTGTCAAAGATGGGAGAGACGTTTTTGTCAAGTTATTACTTATTGCCTTTGCTTCCGACCAGAAATTCCTGGAGCCACTGGGGCATTGCAAAAGTTTATCCCTGGTCCTTTGATTGTGTTTGTCCTTAGTTTCGTCAATTACATCCGTTTCTTGCTTCGGCAAAATAATTGCGACTTTCAGCGGTCTGATTTTGCTGCCAGTACTTGTAGGCTTGCTGTTTCCTACCTACCGCTCTTTCGCATCTTCTGTCGAACCACGGCTTTTCTTTTGGCGGTAGCTTGATGGAGTTTGGGATGTATGCTTCATTTCTCTTCGCAACAGACCGACGGGTCGTCAGTGCCAAAGCAGACATCGAGCCAAGGGAAATCTAGGTAGAACCATTGTTTATATAAAGGACAGAACTCTCTTAGATCCTCCCAGTTTGCAAAATTGTAATGCCACATTTTACGAGGCGATTGTAGATCCTTCGGTAGGAGTGGCAGGTCGCAAACCGTTGTAATAAGTTTGTGGTGGGAAGTGTCAAATGGCGGACCAACTGTAATTATGTACTGATCAAGATTTGTAGTTAGAAAAAGATCTAGGAGGGCGGCAAGTTTGCCCCTCTGATATCCGAGTAGGTTTGTCTACAAGTTGAGTAAGCCCGCAGCTGATGGCAAATGCTTCAGCTTCTTTCTCTACCTTTGTTGTCGGTCTTGTTGTGATGTTTGAGCTGGTTGGTGTTATTGGCATTGAAATCTCCCAGAACGATTATTTCTGAATTGGGGTGGTCGACCTGTATTGAATCAAATGTGGTAGATAGTGTTGTAAAAAAGCTTTGGAGTCCCCTCTTTTTTCTGATATTTATTGATGACCTTACAAAAGTTATTAACTGCCCTAGACTCCAATTTGCTGACGACTTAAAGTTTTTAAACAATATTTCTACCATCCACAATTGTATAGAATTGCAAGATCAGATGAAACATGTGGTGCGAGACTAACAAGTTGTATTTGAATAACTCAAAATGCTGTATATTA
This sequence comes from Pissodes strobi, assembly GCA_016904865.1. Taxonomy (NCBI): domain Eukaryota; kingdom Metazoa; phylum Arthropoda; class Insecta; order Coleoptera; family Curculionidae; genus Pissodes; species Pissodes strobi. The sequence goes on along the minus strand of MU182167.1, from coordinate 313,463 downwards.
AGTTACTCTCGAAAAAAGAATCCAATAATAATAATTATTATTTGAACACGCAATTCATAACTATATTTTAACAAGATGTAGACAGAAGGCATAAATTAGGAATTACCTTTTTCTTTAAACTTCTGAGTACTGGAATAGATTGTATCTAGTTACTAAGTGAAATTATAGGTTCATTGTTTATTAATTTCTTATTGTCAACGTCCTAAAATTAACATTCTAACTAGAGCATCAACATATTATATTTGTAATGTGTGTATTTATTGTAAACATAACATTGTGATATTTTCAGTGATTCTTTAAAAGCATTAATTAGCAGAGTTAATTGATTTATTATTTTGTTACTTAACTTTCCAGTTTTGGGTTAATGTAGGTAGGTAATTTTGATATGTTATCATAACTATTTTTTGTTTCTTTCTCTATGATTTGTCTTTTTTATGAACTTTATCAAGAATTATTTTTGTGTTTCCTGTAATTGGGTGACTTGGGTAGGAAGTGATGAAAATATATAACCTTGTACTTATTTATTTATAATACAACGTAGGTTATATATCTGGGAGACATTTTTCAATATAGGTTGCCATATCGATCACCGGATTTGTCACTAGTAGGTATTTATCATTTTTCCGTGAATAACGAAACAAAACAAGGCTTGTATAAGACTGAGAAATTATGTCATGATTATTGGCCTTTTAATTTAATTAGTGATAATAGCATACATTAGATTAGAAGACCTTATAATTCCTTCCAATATCTGATAATAAAAACGATTTTGCTTCATGTCTAACTAACTATGCAATAATATATCAATCCCTTGATAGAATTCTCTAATCTTTAGTCGTTTTAGTGCGATATAGCAGCTCTAGGGAGCGCATTTTCTGCCTATAATACCTCAACGCCTATAGTTTCCTCGTTCGGCACACCGGACCTGTAGATGTCGCTACCCGGCAATAATCACTATACAATCTTATAAATAGCATATGGTTAGTCGTCTACTATACAGTAAACTGTTTTCAAGCCGGTATTTTGGGTTATAACAGCGTAAAAGTTGGCACCTTTGACAAACTTTTTGGTTTTTAAATTCAAAAGTGAAAAGCCCGGTATTTTGTGCGCTCCTTTTTTTTGCATAGATGTTGGACTATATCTTTCCCTAGTGATTTCATTAATTAATTTTCGTGTTCGAGTGCAAAATCAGCAAAACAAAGTTTTGTTTACAATGCCGGAGAGATTTAAAGTGTCTCGGGCAGAAGAACCAAATAACTACAACAGTTTTAGTGATTCTCGGGATGAAGGGAACAACTATAATAGTTTTAGTGTTACTGACGAGGATCAGCGAGTTAAACAGAAACTTTTATCAGACAACAGTATAAGTGCAGGTAAAAATTTCACGTATAATAATTATCTGCTTTACAGGCAAAATCGCACCCTGAGGGGAGAAAGTTAGGGGCGCAATATTAGATAGGGTTAGCCAGATACGAACAACTCGTGCCAAGGACTATTTTTAAATATATTCCCTTTTAGTAAATTGACTAATTGTCTTCCATTCTTTATTCAGAACCCGGTCTATAATATGCCTACTAAATGAAAAATAATACAGAATAAGTGGATATAACATACTCTCCAAACAATAGTTATCAGAATAATAGGTATTATAAATGTATGCAGTTCGGTATGCAGGTATGCTTAATAGCTGAATAATATAGGTAGGTAGGTAGGTATGTGATTTTGAGGATTTTTCAAGGAAAAAAATGTTTAGGTTAACAGTTTTATTCAAGCATAAATGCAAATTGTTAGCGTCAACCATATTATTCAATTGATGATTGTTTTGAAATTTTAATGATAAGGATATTTGATGTTCGAAAAATTATCGGCAGCGAATAAAAATTGCGTTGGAATAAAGACTTCTGTTAAGTGGTTTAAGAGTGATTTAAGGACATTTTTTAAAAATGGTTTTTATACATTAAGTAAGTAATTAAAAAAATATTTTGAGATTCAACTTGAAAAAATTAAGACACGAAAACTTTAAACCGTTATCTTACATATATTTTAATGACATATTTGTGCATTTTAATAAACACAACGAATAAAAAATATATTTTATATGTGTATAAACAAAAAATATACATATTATTATACAAGCAGCAATATTACAAACTGTAACTCAAGTTTTTTTTTTATTTTGGGATTTTACCGCTGAAAGTAATTTTTCGTTTTTTAATACTTTTGTAAAAAACTCTGCACTTTCTGTAAAATTTACTTTTATTTGTAATTCGGCCTTAACATTTTCTGTCAATAATTTATTCCGATTGTCACTCCAAGTGTTTTTAGAAAGTGAAAATACACGCTCACAACCGACATTCGAAACATGCATGGATGCAAGAAACTGAAATAATGTCAAGATACTCTTCAAATCAGAGTCCGTTTTGAAAATCCTTGAATTTTTTCTTTTTCCGTAAAAAAGCGGGAAAATTGCGTCCCGCTCTTAATCACCGGGGCAAAGAGACTCAAAACCGGGACACCTCGCTGGGACGCTTGGCAACCGTATATTACCTAATCTATAAACTTTTATTATCCAATAACATAAAAGGAAGAAAAACAAAACGTATCTAAAAAGATAGATGGAGAAATTTAAAACATGGATAAAGGAAGACCCCAGGGAAGACCTATTCATTTAACGTATTAATTTATAAACTTTTAAGTCAAGGATACAGTGACCCCATTTCTATTATTTTTTGTGTCTTTGTGGTTGTTGTTTTTCCCTTTAATTTATATTTATACCTAAAAAGTCAAAATTTGAAATTAGTGGCGGCATCCATATTATTCGGTTGATTTATTTTAAATTCTAATCATGTAGATATACCCTCGGGTATACCCATTTGATGTTTGAAAAATTATCGAAATGGAATAAAAATTGTATAGGAGTAAAGACTGTTCTGTTAAGGGGTTTACGAGTGATTTAAGCTTTGATCAACTTTGGTTCAAGAATCCGATTCCGATTCGATAATACAAAAACGTATCTGAAAAGAAAGATGAAGACATACAAATACAAATGAGCGAATTCTGGTTCCGGTTTGCTATGACTAGCTGACAATAGCGGCGTTCGTTATTGTCATTTTTCTTCTCGATTTGCTCTGAAAATTTGACAATCACGAGGTCTGTGTATTTAAAAGGAAAATCCAAGTCACGTGCCGTAGGACTGTAAAGAATCTAAAAACGTATACGGAAATAGCATACATGATTAGCCCACCCCACGGCAAGTTGGCAAACTTAAATACAGTCAATATAATCTAAGTAAAATGAGTCACTATGCCACATAAAGTATTTTCGCGTACTTTATTGTTCTCATAAAGTATAAAGTACAATTGCCCGAAATAAAGTAGAATACTTTATTATAAAGTACGGGTCGCAACCCTAGTTACTTCGAATAGATTCCTTTATTTCTGATGCATCATGGAAAATTTTATTCGAATACGTCTTTCAATGTTTTTATATGTCGTTTAAGTGAAAAATTTATATTTACCTGTACATTTAATTGCCTAAAACTTCAGTGAAAAATTTATATTTACCTATACATTTAATTGCCTAAACTCGCAAGTTTGAAGATGGGCGAAAAGGAGAATAAATAGTGATTTTGAAAAAATTAATCCGGATAGTAATTAGATATCTAAACCTCGATCTAAACAGTGTCGATCAAATTTTCTAACTTTTCAGTTAAAACTTTAGCACACACCTGTTCTTCCAATCTTGTATAAAATAGTAGAAAAAATTGTGAAGTGTAGAATTATGGATTTTCTTGGGAAATATAAATTGTTGAACGTTAACCAATTTGGTTTAGAATTATGGATTTTCTTCGGAAATATAAATTGTTGAACGTTAACCAATTTGGTTTTCGTAATAATAAAAACACATGAAATGCAGTTTTTACCTTTTTGAGTGACTATATTTGGGACTGAATCAAGGGGAGCTGTCTGCGGCATCAGTGTTTTGCGATTTCTCGAAGGCTTTTGACTGCGTCGATCGAGGAATACTGCTGTAGAAACTTTCCTGTTATGGGTTTAGGGGTGTTGCCTTGAGCTGGCTACAGTCGTATTTGACAGATAGAAGACAATTTGTTAAGGATCCAACTGGTTTGTCATCAGGTCAACAAAGCATTGGATATGGGGTTCCTCAAGGCTCGGTGCTTGGCCCACTCATGTTTCTTATATACTTTAACGACCTGGCTTCTATTGCATTCAAAAGCCTTCACATTATTTGCTGATGATACATCGATATTGTGGCTGGAAACAGATATTAACATTTTGAGGGATACCATTGATCGCGATATTAATGCGATAATGGACTGGTGCTGGTGCAACAGTAACAGGTTGGTATTCAATATTGCAAAGAATAATATTTTGATTTTTAAGTGGTCTGTATCCGATGTAATCCTAAATGGGGTCCCAATAAGTAATAAAGAGAGTTATAGGTTTCGAAGACTGTTCATTGAAGCCAAATTGAAATTTGAGGATCATATACAGATCGTGCGAAAAAGATTGGCATCTGCATGCCATGTTTTGAGGGTGACGAGAAATGATTTGGGTCAGAGTATTGCAAGGGGAATATATGTTGCCTTGGCCAATCACATCTGAAATACGGTATCCAATTTTCGGACTGACTGACTAAGCATTTATTTTATATTGTACATTTTTAAAGTGTCCTACTTCATAGTTACATATTAAGTCATATACATTATTGTATTTAAGCTCGCTCTGAGCCACACAACCTTGCACATAACAGACCCTCATCCAAGGGTTGGCCGATGTTCTGGCCCTACGACTATGTTTGGTAACCTTCGAGATGGCTAGTATTCCTTGGGGAACGTACCCCTTCAATAGCGCTTTCAGTGTTACACTTACGTTAGTACACGGTATCAGATTTACTGTATTTAAATTTGCTTGGTGGAAACGTGGAGAAAATTATGCAAAAACTCCACTTCACGTTTCTTTGGTTACTCTTTCATCCCTCATCATTCACTCGCTCATTCATTCTATATATACATTTAGCGGGTTTTGCAGCTATTGGCAGCACCCTGGTGAGGTGTATTATGTCATGCAACTGTGAATCGTAATCCACAATTCGCTACAGGGTATAGGGAACGCAGCGCACTGTTGCGTGCGTGGAATGACTGTATCTGAGCCGGGTTGCCCGTCTTATATGTGGAGGCGGCGGCCAGTGACTACATCCGGCCGGCTCCGCCCACTGCCACTTGTGGGCGGAGTCCGCCAGATATACCCGAGCTGGGCCACTGCTTGTGACTGGAGGCACGTTTCTGTGCTCCTAATACTTGATTCTGAGAAGTGGAGGTTTAGGGTGGCTGAGGGGTGTTTTTATCCCTCGGGAATATGTTGTATGTATTTAGATGTTTTATTTACATATTTACAGTTAAATTTTATCATTTTATGACATTACTTTATACAGATATATACAGTTATGTACAGGAATTATATGTTCTTCCCGGTTTATGGGGGCCTAGGTAAGAAATAGAGCGATGTGCCCTTATGGATTGGACCGTGGATTGAGCGGTGTCCTTGATCATATCGCTCATCGGCTATGTGGGCTGTTTCAGGTGAGCCGCGCACCCCTGTATCATAGAATTTGCATGCCAGGCGGTCTATGTGCTCCCGAATATATTCGATGCCCGCCCAGTCATGCAAATCCTGTATTCTAGTTCGCCATCTTGCTGAAAAGATGGCTTTCAAATGTCTGTTTTGTATAACCTGCACTGTGTTTAGAGGTCTTTTGGCAACAGAGCACCATACCGGTGCCCCGTATAGCAGGGTTGGTCTGGTTATGGCTTTATACAGGATTAGTTTATTCCCTGGACTAAGCGGGGAGTTACGTCTTATTAGTGTTCCCAGTGTGTCGATTATGATTTTGTTTTTGACCTTGATATGCGCCATATGATCGTGGAATCTTAATCCTTTATCCAGAACTATGCCTAGATATTTTACCTTATTTTTGGCAGTTATTTCTGCATCCAGGATGCGCATTGGCTGCGCTTCGTTTTGTGTTCGCTTCCTGGTGAAGATTCCCAACTCTGTCTTTCCTGCGTTAATTCTGATTTTCCATTTCTCATAGTACTCTAGGATAGACTGCATATACCGGCTCAGATTTTCAACAGCGGTCTGCGCGTGAGGGGCACTAGTGTATATAATGGTATCGTCTGCATAGAAGGCTGCAGACGAGTCCGGGAGGGTGGGAAAGTCGGAGATATAATAGCTGAAAAGCTGCGGGGACAGTACCGTTCCTTGCGGGACACCGCACAAGAATGGCCTTGCCGAAGATACGGCATTTCCCACCTTAACCGAGAAGGTGCGTCCGGCAAGGTATGACCCGACTAGCGCTGCCAAGTGTAGCGGGTACTCATACTCCACGTAGAGCTTGTGCAGCAAACCGTCGTGCCACACCCTGTCGAAAGCTCTCTCAATGTCGAGGAGAAGCAGGGCTGTGCAATGCCGGTTATTGAAGCCGGTGAAAATGTCTTGTACGACTTTCGCAGCCAGCATGCAAGTATTATGCCCGCTGCGGAAGCCATACTGCTCCTTAGGGAGAATACCGAGCTTCTCGGCCGCCCCACTAAGCCTCGACAGTAAGAGCTTCTCGGTCACTTTTCCAAGCGTGCTAAGGAGGGAAATAGGTCGATATGACGTAGTCAGGGATGGATCTTTCCCTGGTTTAGGAAACAGTACTACCCTCGCTGTCTTCCAGGGGGATGGGAAGTGCTGTAGGCGAATTGTGGCGTTTACGATATGCATTAATTGTACAATGGTTTTTCTGGGAAGGTTTTTCAGGAGGAGGTAAGGAATATTATCAACTCCCGGAGCCTTGTTCTTCGGTAGGCGGCTCAGAACTTTTGAGATCTCTCCCGGTGTTACGCTCAATTTACGCATTACTAGGGGTGGGATTGGGTACGTTTGACCACTGAACAATCGAACTCCCTCCGTGATCTCCCTGTGCAATGGCTCGGTATCTGGGGCTGATCTATGAATCTCTTCGAGGGAATCCGCAAAAGCCTCCGCCTTCTCCTGGTCTTCCAGGATATCACGGCCTCGACATTTTAATGCCGGGATTTGAGGGGGGGTTTTGCGGACTCTTCTCGCGAGCTTCCATAGGCTCCCGTCCTCCGTGCCTAGTTCATTCACGAAGGTCATCCATTTTGCAGTTCTGTGTTCACGTATGCGCACTTTTATTTGCTCTGTGATCTCACGCACCCGTTGTCCCTCGTTAGCGTTCCTAGTCCTTTGCCACCTACGTCGCAACCGATTTCGGAAGTTGATAAGGTCAAGGATTTCATCAGGAAGAGTTTCCACGTATGGTCTCTTCCTGACTACCGGACAGATTTCGTCACGGACGCGCTGGATATTTGTGGTTAGCATATCAACTTCGGTCTCTAATTCCCGGACAGTATCGATCTGCCGGGGGACAACTGTGACTTCGTTTAACCTCTCTCGGTACATCCTCCAGTCGACATTTTTGTATATAACTGTTGTTACATAGGCTATCGGCCGCCTGTTGGACCTTAATGCCTGCAGGCTTATGCCGACTGGTAAATGATCCGAGTTGAGGTTGTCTATCACCTTAAGTGGGCTTAGCCCAGTCATCCCTCGGGAAATCGCAATGTCCAGGTAAGAAGATCTAAAGTTTTCCGCTGTGGGGTGGTAAGTTGGCGCGTTAGGTCTATGATATAGGATATCCGGATTGTTTTCGATAAGCGAATATAGCGTTCTGCCCTTTTGGTCTGTCCTAGTGTCGCCAAAGTTAACATGGTGGACGTTAAAATCGCCAATTAGGAGTGATTTGTACCCTGGGGTTAAAAAGGCTTTAAAGTCTCTTTCTGTTAATCGCCGGTTCGGAGGAGCATATCCCCCCCCAATACACAGACCACCGCTCAGCTCGAGGGCCACGCATTCAATGACTGTATTTATATGCGTGCGCCTTTTATATGCGATCGATCTGTGTACTAGGCAGGCTACCCCCCCCCCCGACCGTCCGGTCTATCCGCTCTTTCAACGCTATAATTACGAAATTTCAGTTTATATTCGCGGCTTAATTTCGTTTCGTTTAGGAAAACAATCTGGGGAGAGGATTTGTACAAGAAATTACGGAATTCCCCAAGCTTAAGCTTAAGGCCATTACAGTTCCATGACACGATATCATACATTTATAACAGTTTAATATATATACATTATTAATTTGAAATACAACTAAATGTTGTACTTCGCGAATTCTATTGTAAAAAATCTGATTGAACATTGCATTAATTGCTGCTTATCGCCATTGCACGCTCTTAGCATTGACGCATATTCGTCCAAGGCGAAAAACAGCTCTTCCAGGTTTATGAGAGAATTAATTTCGTTTACTACATTCGCAAGTCTAGTAACACTGAAAGCGATATTATTAGAATTGCCATCTTGATGGTTACTTACATTTTTATCGCGCCTATTTTCCGCGGGTACAGGTTGAGTGGCTCTTGGCTTCAGAGTGTTGGGGAATTCCTTATCGTATCGGCTCTCGTCTGGTGGTTGGGTCGGTCTGTCTCGTACTCTTGTATTTCTACCCCGGCCTCCGTCTTCGCCTTCTTGCCTCCGCCAGGCCGGCTTGGCAGGCAAGGGAGCATCGGTATATTGGTTCTTCGCTTGTTTTGTCTGTTTTTCCGTGTTGTTTTTCGTCTGATTTGATTTATAAAGGTATACAGGGCAATCTTGGCTAATTGCCCTGTGATCCCCTCCGCAGTTGGCACACTTTGGCGGCGTATCAGGATTACAAGCTGTAATTTCATGCGGGCCCGCACAGCGGCTACATTTAACGGCTTTTTTACAATATGTAGCCGAGTGCCCATGTGTCTGGCATCTTTTGCATTGCATAATGATCCGGTCGTTCTTTCTGTACTCCCAGGAGACCCTGATATTCATGAGTACCCGTACTTCCTTTTGCAGTCTCTTAAGTGTCACTGTGGAAGGTACGACTACTAAATACAATGGGTCGCGAGTCTTCTTCATAAGGAATATGTTTTTGGTCTCTATATTAAAGGTGTCTGTCATCTCGTTCTTAATGTCGTTTAACGCTATGTCGCCATCCAGCCCTCTCAGTACATAGGCTCTAGTTTTACTCTGCCTATCGGAGTATGAGTGATACTCGAGCTCACTATCGTCTAAGGCTTTCTTTACCGTAAGCCAGTCTCTTTCGGTTTCCGTATAAATCACGGTGGAATTCCGAGTGTATTTGATGTTGTATTTGATGATTCTCATAGCTTTGAATTCTTCAATCATCTTAGCATGATTGTTGAATTTCCCCTGCATTACAATCGGGGGCGGCGGTGGGGGCGGCTTAGCTGGGGGCGGTTGCTTGGGGTTGGTTGGTGCTTTCTTTTTAGGCGCTCTCTTTGTTGTCTTCCTTGTGCCAACTTGCGTCGAGGTCTCGCTGTTCGTTTCATCGTCTATGTCACTTAGGGGCTCAAACGAGTTGCTTAGGGGGATGGGGGGGGGACCTCCCATGTCTAATTTTACTATCCTGACATTATTTTTCAGGGGTAGTGTCCTGTAGGGCACTTTAAAAGGCGTTTTGTCCTCATCATGTATTAGGAGTGCAGAAGCGCTATCCTGCTCTTTAGCGTAGTCGCTCCGAAAACTCTCTTCAGTGTTTTTGCTTTGTTCGGTCGTTGTTATTGCCGCTTTTTGCCCTGTTTTTTGTTTGTTGACATTTTCAGTGTTAACGTCTTCTGCCTCCATGGCCTCTACCGACTCTGGAGGAGTGTCGTTTTCAAGCCTTTTCCTCTTTGGGAAGTTGGCTCTTCCCGTGTCGATCTTTGACTTTACCTCCGGTTTTCTGTATGACTTGTAGCCATGTTTTTCTTTCAGGTGCTCCGACGCTACTTTTAGTGACCTGTTAATTTCATGTCCCGGTCGGTTTAGGGACGTTAGAGAGTCTATTTTCTCGGCGCAATCTTTGCATGCGTCTCTGTTGTTATAGAGAAATTGCCTGACCTTTCTCACATTAGCTATAAAGCGCTCCGGGTATTCTCTCTCTCTCTAAAATCGGTCGATTTGTAGGAGAGATTGCTCTCTTCATCTGAATCGCCCATTCCCGGTTCAATCATCGGGGCTCCGTCCCCGATTTTAGTAGATGTGTACTATGTACACTTGCTATACAGAAAGTGTTAAAACACTAGTGAAAACCCAATTCGCACGCGAATCGCGATTTTTTAAAGTTCGCTTTGGTCTATCTCCTGCGGCCAAAAACAGTTCCTATACCTAGAACGGCTAAGTTAGGAGTCGCCAATTTTCGGGTTTTGCAAGCAAGCCACTTATGAAATCCGTCTTTGTACTCCAAAAGCGGGCTGCACGAATCTTGTGTGGTGTCGGTCCGAGGGAGCACTGCAGGCCCGTCTTTGTTCGGGAGGGGACCCTCACCTTGACTTCTGTTTTTATTCTCCTGACTATATATATATATATATATATATATATATATATGGTTCATAGTAAATGTGGGAGTTTGGGCGTCGCTAGGTGCGACAAGAATAACTAGATTAAGTAGTGACAATTTGGGATTGGCTATCCCGAGGACTGCATTGACAAAGACGCAATTGTAGTATATGAAGGGGTGAAATGTTTAACCACCTGCCTCCGGAACCTAAAAGCTTGGAGAGTGGTAAGAGTTTCAATAGGCATGCTAAGAGGCTATTGTTCAGTAAGGCGTATTACTCCCTTGATGAGTTTTACGCTGATAGATTGTAGAATTTTGTTCTGTTTGACAAATCTAGACTAATGCGATTTATTTTAATATTTATATTTTGTTTTTTACTTTGATGGTCCCATCTTTTTGTGTTTTTTTTTGTGCTCTGACTTGTGATTGCATTTTATTGTATTTATATATTGACATTTACCATTTTAACATGTTTGTGTCTGTATGTATATTTTTGCTTTTTGTAGATCTTAATATTCTTTTATTACCATAATCATTTACAAAAGAGCGATATTCAAACACATTTTTGTTATGAAAACATCGTAAACATTCACACAGTGATTTTATACCTTAACAGAGTCTCTCAAAAGTTATAAAAACTTACGCAAAAGAAGTAGGTTAACCGTCGAGTTGGGGGTAACCCGATGAACTAAACGAAATTAACTCAAGCTAAGCAAACCGAAACCCATACTAACTGAAACTAACTCATACTAACGTAAACTAATCCAAACGAAATTACATAACATTCTAACGATTTTCGAATTTTAATTTGATAAAGCATAGTAATTTTAATATTTGTATATATAATACCAGGTTGCGTGAAAAAGTAAAGACGGAAGGAAAGAGAGTTATGCGTCGTATACCTACTACGCGGTACAAGCAATGTTGCTTTACTTCTGGTATGTAGTCTACAACCCCTCTCTAATTTTAATTTACCTTCCAACATCTGTCCTTTTGTGGATGACATGATGCTGAATTTTGAAAGAATCAGTAGTTGACACATGGGAGTTCATTGCATGATAAGTAACCCTTGTCAAATACTAGCCTGACGTATATTTTCAGGTTATAAATTCAGAGCTCGATCCAGAGGAATATATTCAGCTTTTATGCTAGAAAAAAGAGATGAAAATTCGACGAAATTTAATATATTAACAAATATTTGAAAACCGCTAAGGAATTAGTAGGCACTTCGGCAATTATTGAATTAATGCGAAAATTTGATTCAGTAAATGACACCTGTAAAAAGAATATGCCGCATAACTACCTAGGTCAAACCTTAATAAATTATGACTTGATACAACTTGTTGGAAAAACTAGCACAACCTGAATTAAGACTAAACAGTTTTACTCACCTCCTTAAGCTTTTTCCCAAGAAATTCACTTTGCGCATTTTTAAACACGCGTGTCCCTAAAATTTCGCCATAGTGTTTTGTTAGCATTTTTAATACCTTGTTACGTTACCCTACATGGAAAAGGACACAAAATATATAAAATCATCTGTCACAAAGAAATAAAAAACAGTCTAGGTATCAAAACACAACAATTAAAATTGCGGTATTAACTACCTTACAGAAAAGATTTTTATCAAATCCAGGCGCGGATCCAGGATTTCGTTTAGGTAGGGGCACTTTTATTCGACCCTACCTATTTCGCAATGCAATCAATACATGCACATAGTCTTGTGATATTTTGAAATATACCTAACCTAACCCCCCCCCCCCCCCCTGTATTAGCGCCTATTTAAATCTTATATGTTGTGTCAAGAATTTATTACTCTATAGTTCGTTAGGCCTATTATTTACCAAGACTGACCGCAGATCCTTTCTTTTAATATTATTACCAATTAGGCATTTTTGACCGGGAGTTAGAAACCTGCATGGGTCGCGTTAGCCCCGTCGGGCCTAGGCCCGAGGCCGGGTTCGGACCCGGTCGCTCGGGCTGAAAGACGTTGGGCTTAAATCAGTCGGGGCTCTAAGAGCGGAGCCCCAATAATATAGTAATATATAATTATATTATTATTTTGAATAATGATCTTGTCCAGTTCCATTTATTTTAATTTTTTTTATTTACCTAATTAATGAATGTTCCTTATTTCCCTTATAGCCTTATAGTGATTAAGTAATTGAAAAAAAAAAAACAAATACGAATAGAAATTGAAAATGGGCTGCTTTATTTGGTTCTTTTTTTATACTAAAATATTTTGTTTATTTTAATAATAGGCGGATTTTGTCGTTAAGCGGCTAAAGGAAGTTTAGACATACTATTATGGTAACCACCATCTTTGTTTCAGAACGAACGATTGAAAGGTATAAGGACTAGACAAATAACTAAACTAATCCTAAATCCCGAACCAGGTAAACGCTAAAATCCACCTATAATGTATTATTTCGGGTTGTCCGGGCCTGGTCAGGTAGAACAAATTTCAGTCGGTTTGGGGCCGGGCTGGGCCTATAAAACTTCAGGCTCGTGCGGACCTGGGCCTAATAATTTCGGCCCGTGCCACGTTTTTCCGGGTTCCGGTTAAAAGATGCATTTTTCTGGGGGATTAGTAAATTCTAAATTTTCACTCTATTTATATCTGCAAAACATTAATTAATTATTTTTGTCCCTAATTGCGAGATGTAATCTGTCTACTTCACCAACATATTCATCATCTCAACATCAACGCCATCTACGTTCCTATTCAGCGGGAACTGTTGCCAGTGCGCGCTGTTCTCAAACTCAGGATAAAGGGCAATAAAATATTTATTCTACTTTACGAAATTGTTCTTTGAATTCCCACGTTTGTCTGTCTGTCCACTTTTGCCCTTTGGATACTTGTATCTTTCCTATCTGCCTAGCATTTTGCTGTTGAATATTCACATCTGTATGTCCAGCCTTTGGCTCTTTATATTCCCTAGTCTGTTTTTCCAAGCGAAAATTGTCGATTTTTAACACATTGCGTGTGATGTCGCTCATTTATGAGAGCTACTGACATTTTTCCAGAGGCCACGTCGCTTATTTTTGAGAGACATGCATTTCTCATTCTCCGGCCGTGTTTATAAATAATGAAACCTGGTACCGTGTATTTTAAGTAAGGAATCGCGAGCGTGATCTCTGAGAAGTTATTTGTGTCTTGGTTTGAGCAAAATTGGAAAAATAAAAGTAATACAGCGAAAATTTTTAAATGTTATTCATTTTATGAAATAAAAGTTTCAAACTTATTCTAAAAAACCTAGCTTTTCACTAAAAAAAAAAAAAAACGTTAAAAATTGATGTTTTTTATTGAAACATGTTGCACCGAGTGTTGCACACATCTGCGGCTGTCCAGGGCACTTAGATTTTGGCACTATGCGTCCTGATTCCTTTTGAATCTTTGCATAGCACACCGATCACCTGCGACGAACTTTTTCCCATTTTCTCCGACTCTCACAAGCAAATGGTGATATTCCTTGGGTTTTTCTGGCAACTGTTCTTTTTCGAGATTATCGATATAAAGTAGCTCTGCTGCTAAGATCTCCGGAAATGCACGGATTTGAATTATATTTTTGGTGACTCTTTTGTATAGCACCCATTCATTTACCAAGGGCGTATATATAAATTTTTCCAGGGGTGGGGGCAAGTTCGAATTTTATCTCTCCATAATTTGTAATGTGCTCTGGCTTTAAGTTTTGTTAGTGTATACATTATTTATGTGAATTTCCAGAGGGTTAGTGATTTTCAAGTTCGGTATCGGTAGTACTGGAGGTACCAGCCATAGGCGGATCAGCTTCAGGAATTTTAGGGTGAATTGGCACCATAATTGGGGCATGTTTTGTGGACAGCTGCTTAACATCACGCGCGTCTTTCCATTTGAGGGCTACTATTCTGTTTGCGTCTTCGCGGACACCATCTCGCCCCTTTTTATTTTTGCTTGAAGAACATTTTGTGGGATATATTTTTTCGTATTTTCTTATTGGCTCTCAGGGTCAACAGCATGTGTCAATTTTTCAAGCATTGTTTTAGCGAACTCATAACTTGTGTAAAAATTATTTATGGTATGGTAGGTAGAGGGGTCGCTCGGCAAGATTTGCCCTTCAACAGGTCGACCACAATTAATCTTTTGTGTATACCTTTCTATTCTACAGAAAAATTCCTATCTCTTTCGAGAACCTCAGAATATTTCGAGGGTTGAGGTTTTGTAGATCTTCCGATTTTCAACCTTTGGCGAGTCAGTGCCTGACATTCGTAGAGTAAGTGCTCTGACATTTCAGCCATAGTTTGACAGAATCTGCATTGTTCGTCAGTGGTGTCCAGTGAGAAGGTGTACGACCAGTTTTATCTCATTTTTTTTTGGTGAGAAGCTTTTTTGTGTAGTTAGGCGAATGATAGGTGAGTGTTTTGGCATGTCACTGCCCAGGTCCATTGGCCCAATGTGTCTTTCCGCCTTTTTTCCCAATTTCTAAGTTTATTCATTACGTGTCCTCTAGTGATCCCACAGAATGGTTCAGGCCTGCAAAAGGCAGTCTGTGCACCATTCCGTGCGAGCTGGTCAGCGGCTTCTTGCCTTCCACACTCGCGTGCCCTTGTACTCACATTAGGGTGAGTCTGTTTGCCAGATGATCTGCAGCCATCCGACAATCCCACACTAGCCGGGAGTTGATTCTGCTAGATGCTAGCGCTTTTAAGGCTGGTTGACTATCTGATAGGATATAGATATTTGCACCTCTTCGGCCTTTTTTGGTACATTCAGAGATGGCTATATTGATAGCATTTAGTTCTGCTTGAAAGATTGTGGGGGTGTTTTCTAAAGGTGCAGAGATTCGACACCTAGGTCGGTAAACTCCGGATCCCACTCCTTCATTCATGTTTGATCCATCTGTGTACCAGACAAGTGACCCCCTCTATAGTTGTTTTAGTCTTTCCCCTGTAGTATTTTTGTCTTCAATTACCACTTCAAAGGAGTTTTGTTTCCATTTTATCGGTTGGTTTGGTCATCACCTCTATCTGGATGTCCTTCAGAATCTTAAGGTGACCAATCAGGTCTCCTGACTTCAGTTTTTGTGTCTGAGTGACACTGTACGCACTGGTCCAGGGCTGCTTTCTATGCATATGTGCAGTAGGTCAAGTAGTGTTTTCAGATCTGCTGAGGGGCACGTTTTAATAGCACCTGTTATACCTAGACAGGTGAGCCTTTGTAGTCTTCTTAGCTTTCGTTTTGTTGTTATTTCCTTTGTTTTTACCCATTACAATAAGCAGGCGTCAAAAATTATCTATGTGTAGGGTCCGTCCTTCATAGAGAAGCTTCTCGCATAACCTCAAACACACATTTGATGCTATTCCGACTTCGCGTTCTCCTGTCGCTGACTTTCCAGCGTAAACTTCAAGAGTCCACGTGTACCCTTCGATTGAATATAGCTGGAATAATTTGATACCATATTTTTGGGCCTTGTATGGTATGTATTGCCTATAAATTACACGTCCTCTCCATGGTACTAAAGTTTCGTCTAGTACAATATCTGGGTCGGGGTACAATAATGACTTCATTAATCATTCTGTAGGATGTCTATAAGTGGTTAATTTTTCCCAGACGATCACCTTTTTCAATTGTCTCGTTATTAGTGAAATGTAAAAGACTTAGCAGCAGCTGATATCTGTTCTGTGGCATAATTGCTCTCGGAATATATTGGCGATAAACATCCTTTGTCGCCCAGTAATCCAGTAATGAACCTAGTCGAATCAGCCCCATCCAAAGAGTTAACCCCAAAAACTTTTTTTATTTCTTCCGTATTGGTAGGCTTCCATTTTTTTTATTCGAGCATATCTTTTTGCTTCCTTAGAAGCGATCGTTTGTTCCGCAAATCTGTTGGTTTCTCTGACTATGAAGTTTAGTACCTCATCAGCGACAACATAAAAAAATGCCTGTAGTGCAGTCAGGTCGCGGAGTAAATTTTGCCGTAGCCCATTAGAACCCGAGAACTGAAAGTTTTTATGCCATCCAACATATTCTGTTAAAGGGGAAGAAGCTAGCATTTGTTCCTCTTCCTCATTTGGATTATCCTCTTCAGATCGAGCATCTTCCACCGAAACATCTTGAAGAACGTGTTCAATATCTGACGTGTTTTTATTATGCTCTTCATCGGATGAGTCAAATCGATATTGTGGAGTGGAATCTGGAACGATCTGCGTTGGAGTCATCAACTGATCATCACTCTCGTTGTCAGTATCGATTTGTGCCACTGGTTTATCCAATTCGGCCTGTGTCAATGCTCGACGACGTTTCGATATTGTTTCTTATAAGTACCGTCCGTTCAATTTTCAATGCTCAAATCTGTAACAAAATAAAAAACGCGAAAAAACATGCGTGGATCATATAAGAAAAAGCTAAAACTACAAAAAAACACCAAAGTATCACAAAACAACATTTATTTTAGATAAATACATACGAATATTACAAAAAACTGGTTTGACTCCTGAGGTTATTCTCCTGATTATAGTGTACCACGCAATGTGTTAAAGGTTCCTCCGTCCCTCATTTCCTCCAACCTCCCCCCCCCCCCCTTTCTCCTACTGCACCTTTCCGCTTTTTCCGGGTCTGCTGTTCAACCGAGTAGGTAACCTTGCATTGGTCAGCATTTTTTTAGTTTTTATTTCGTTACTTGGGTCACCCTTTCTTCTGGGGCCACGCCACGCTTGCCGAGAGGGTTCTGATCGAGTTAAATCTAATATAATCCCGCAATGTAAACGACAACGATTGGGAATTTAACTGAAATAGTTGTTAAATAATTCAAACGATTCGGTTGTATTTTCATGAGAAAGTGACAACTAAAAGGTGTTTCCTATTTAGACTTTTCTGCTATCAGTTGCATAGTTGACACTTGGTTTTAGATTTTATTTTAATTTAAAATTTAAGTAGGGACATATCAGATGATTCTGACAAATATACTTAGACATAGTGATAATATTTGTCTAATGAGTTTAGAAGTGTTGAAAAATCAGAATATAGAGCATTTGACAGCAATCGGTGTTGTTTCGCAAAAGATGCCACGCCTCCCGCTAGCATAATGTATCCGTCTACAAATGACGCTCCTTGATTTTGCGAACCTGCTTGTTATTTGAGGAGAGATACATTATGGCAGCGGGAGGAGTAACGTCTATCACGATGAACAACATCGATCTCTGTTAGATAGCAGGGCTGCTATTTGTATTTTTCGAATCTCCTATCTCATTACTAGGCTATGGTCAGACAAATATATTTTTTTATAGCTGAAAGTATTTCTAATTTATCCTACATTCATTATGAAACTGGAATTAAATAGTCATTCGAAGTAAAATTCTATTTCCAATTTTCGAAAAATAGTTAATTATGGCCAGTGTATTTCATATGAACCTAATTGCCTTTACTTTCCAATTAAATAGGTAGTGTATGAAGAAACAACGTAAGTAGAGATAATATTTGATTATGACAGTTTTTCATGTAGATATTTAAGCTTTAATAGTCCCAAATATTTTGGGGTTATTCAGAAGTCAACTCTGATAATAGACTTCCCATTTAGTGGAACATTTCGTCGTATCTGTTAACATATTACAATCGATCACAATAGAAGTTATGGGTTAAGGTTATTCCGCTTTTCTCTTGTTATATTTATCAATACTTCTAAAATAATTACTCGACAGGTTGCTACGTAAATAATAACTTTAATGCTTTTGAAATGGTTGCAGTATTTCTGACTTAATGGGAATTATTGTTTTTCCACGCAATATGCTTACTTCCTTTTTATAAGATGGTATACTTCATATCGATTACCGAATTTATTACCAATTTCTTATTAAATAAGCGATGTATATATCTACTTTTAGTTTTAATTAGTAATTTTCCTATGTTATTATCAAAGTATGTAGTTAAAATAATTAAATATATCCAATACGCAGCGTAAAACTGTTTGAGCTCTGTGACCCGATAACATATTTGCAATAGGTACTGATAAGAATGTGCATGTGGTTGCTTGATACAGCTGTCTGTACCTAGTATCTCTAGGAAGTGAGATGTTTATAATAACTGTATGTTAACAAATTCTACTAAATAAATATTAAGCTCGACATAAACATACGTTGATTTTGCCGAAGAAATATCTTGCCGTTGTGATAGTTTCCCCTCCAGAGATCGTTGAAGAAATTAACAATTGTAACGAAAATCAAAAAAAATTGTTGATGCAGGATGTTCTCATTTGAACGAGGTTCTAAGTAATAAATCGGCATGTGTCTAGAATTCTTGTCAAATAATCTGCAATTCAGATAGGTACTGAAAAACGCTTTTCTTTGCTTGTGCCGACATTATTAATATTATAAACTATGGTGAATTCGTATTCCAATAAGGTATACCTTCACATAGTAAAACGAGTAATTGCTTTGATATTATTTATTTACAATTATTTTTTTTAAGAAAAAACTGGGTTAAAGGTAACTGGACTTACACTTATAAATTCATAAAAGCCAGAAAATAATAAAATATAAAAATACCAGTGCAATTCAGATCGGTACTGAAAAACGCTTTCCTTGGGCTTGTGCTGACATTATTCCTTCTTATAATATTATAAACTATGGTGAATTGTATTCCAATAAGGAATCCCATTTATTGGCCTTGGCATAGTAAAACGAGTAATTATTTTGGTATTATTACAAATTTTGTAAGAATAAAAGTCAGTTAAAGTTAATTGGACTAACGTTTCTTAATACATAAAAGCGAGAAAATAGTAAAATATAAAAATATCAGCAAAAATACCTACGCCACACCCGAGGCTACACCTAAAATACTGCTTTCTAACATTTATATTTTATTCTGCCATCAGAAGCTACAATTTCTGGAGTGGATAACTTCCCTATTACAGCAGTTTTGTTTCCTGCCGAAAGGTTATTTTCGTCCATCTTCAAATGTGCTTTTTTTCTTTAAGTACATTACCTCCATTACACAAATGCCCTTAACAGCACCTACATCGCAAACATTTGCTTCTGGTTCTTCAAAAAGTTCAACGTCGTTCACACTATCATCACTTTCCTACCGTTTTTATTGTTTTCGTTTCTTTCCTCGTTTCTTCAGATTTCTTCTGTTCGGACAGAAATGCTCTCTGCTGTTTTTATTTCAATTTCCTACTTTTTTCCATCGTCTTTTTGTGGTAAATTTACCCTGCTTCGTAAGTAACAGCTGCTGCTTTTTCTCTTCATTTCTTTTGGTGTATACCAAAATAATGCTCTTTTAATTTGCGATGTCACATTTGAAGGTGTAGATTATTGGCCTCGGTACTTGCAATATTACCTGGACTTTGAAGCTCATTTTCAGCGTTTTTGGTGGTTCCACCTTCCTGTAAATCTTCTTTTCATTCCTCATCTTTATGTTTTAAATTTTCCATGGATGGCTCCTTCTAAATTTGAAACAGCGATGTACCCTCTGTGGCTCCTTGCCATTCATTATAATTTGCCAATTTGTTTCTAATTTACTTGGTTTTTCTGCTTTTATTATTTCTTCAAATGCCCTTAAAAATTAGCTGTGGCGATTACAGATTTTTTGTTGTAAGTTTATAGTCTGACATTTGGAAATTTTGCGAGATTTAACGTCTTTCAACTTTAAACGGACATAAGCCAATTATTCGAAACGCATTTGCAGTAAAAATATATTCCAAAGCCTTTTTAAGAACTGGTACAAAGTGATGTTTTTGGCAATTTGTTGCAATAACTAGGTATCCATCCATTAAGTTGACATATCCGAGTAGTTGTTAGGGTCCAAAATACTCGGCCATTGGCTGCAGAAGGTGATAGAATAAGACAATTAACTATTCCATTTTCAGAGCAAAAAGTTGAAAGGGGATACGTGACCGTCAACAAAAAACAAAACTGGTCCTTGGATACATTATTTGTCAAGGCAGGGTACAAATAAAATAATTATAGAAAATTGGGCCACTCATCTACCCATTTTCTGAAGCATCAATCGCCCAGTCTTTTGAAGCAGTGTACAAGATGTAGCTTAGTATTCTTACATAACTAAATAATACCATTGGTGAAGCTATTTGACCGGTGGCTTTGGCCGTTACTAGTACTTTAATATCTCCCTTTTCTTAGCATATTGCGCTGTACACATTATTTTCATTTTTTTTTTGTTAGGACTGAAACAATTTTCTTAATATCAATTAATTCTTAATCTCTTCAAACCAATCATGAATTTGTCGTCAAAATTTAGATGTGGCTAGGGAAAGTGTTATATTCCCTAGCCACATCTAAATTTTGACTAATCCTGTCAGAGATTTCAGGATGTTGTCGTAAAAATCCTTTATATCATTTCGGTCCTGGTCTGTCATTTTTGAATTTAGTCATCCTTCTTGTTTCTCTTACTCTGAATTCTACACTATCCAAAAGTTGGACTTTCGAAATAATTTAACGCATTTTAGAAAGCTCTGAAATCCATCGTACCGAGATTTGTTCTTCTTCAGTGGTTAATGTTTGCGACGGACCCATGGAACATTCATTTGGATATTTACCGTTTACTTTATACAGTAAAGTTCTGGGACGAATGTTAAACTCCCTCGTAGCTGCAGCAACTGATTGCCATCTTTCATCTGTCCTTATTGCTTCAGCTATTTAACTTGTACTGCTGTAAAAACGTCCTTTAGACTTAACTATATAAAAATGCAAGCCGCGAAAGATTGTAAAAGTAAGAATCAACTAAAAAAACACACGAGCGTCATACCTGACAAAGTCCGCAAACATTGAACAGAAATAAACTAAAGTGAGACAGAACGTGTTTTATGGATGACGCGGTGGCGTTTTCTTAGTTGATTCTTACTTTACACTTGCATGCGGCAGTTGAACGTTCCATGATTCTAGAACCGGCGCGCCGCGGTTCAGAATTCGCAACCGATGATAGTTCAACCGACTTTCCAATCACGCAAAAATTATCGCCTTCGATTGGTTGTGCAGCTCTGAAGCGCGTCGCTAGAATTAAAATTAAAATTAGTTGCAGTTCAGATCCCGGAATGGCAAGAAGCAAGAAATCACTTTAGGCCAGCGCCATCGTTGATCTTCAGGAATCCTAGCGAGACTACCAACTCATCCTTTTAACCCCTAGCCCCATATCTGAGGAATTTATGAGATTTTCCCAGATTTTTGACCATTAAGGACTTTGCAATCTCAGGATAAACGAATTTTCGACAATCTCGAAAAAAGCAAGGGCTCTAAAAAGCTTACAGACAAGCCAAAGAAGCTCCAAAGCGAAGGAAAAGGCATTGTAGGACCAACACTCTCAACGGGTACCGAATCAGCCTTCTACCGAATTTATCGAGTTTTTCGGAGTCTTTGGAACTTCAGGAC
The DNA here is from genome assembly GCA_016904865.1 of Pissodes strobi. Taxonomy (NCBI): domain Eukaryota; kingdom Metazoa; phylum Arthropoda; class Insecta; order Coleoptera; family Curculionidae; genus Pissodes; species Pissodes strobi. The sequence continues at coordinate 291,650 of MU182167.1, read as the reverse complement.
GGAAGAATTTTAGGAGAAAAAAAAATTGAAGACAGAAGTTGAAGAGGCCTTGTCAAGCGGCCTAGTGCTAACAATTCTTCGAGACCTTCAACTCTAGTGCGCACCCTACAGCAACACCCCGCGAAAAAGGTTAGTTGCAAGCACCTTGAGAGTCAACCTACTTGTTAGAAAGCCCTTATCTATAATATAGGGCTTTCTATAGGGCGAGACCAATCGGGACAAAAACTTCGTAACGGTACGTCGGATCGCTCTGAAACTTATACCAATCGATTTGTAATCGAAAAAAAAAATTTTGATTTTTTGTCTGTATGTGTGTATGTATGTGTGTATGTATGTATGTGTGTATGTGATGGGATCGACTACAGGTCGCAATTTTGAAGATAGCGACTTGAAATTTGGCATAGAGGTAAAGGTCCACAAACCCTCGGAACCTATTGATTTTGGTTAGGATCGGTTAATATACAGGGTGTGAAAACAGGACAAGTTACCGTTTTT
>MU182167.1:267040-281445 GCA_016904865.1 Pissodes strobi | reverse complement strand
TGGTTATGATCTGTTAATATACAGGGTGTGAAAACAGGACAAGTTACTGTTTTTTTGCCATTTTGTCCGTGTAAACAAGGACCAACTTTTCTTTTTTTCGATGTCAATTTATAAGTAGAGGTGAAAGTATGTTAGCATTTTTTGTTGACAACATGGTTACCATAGCAACCAATTAATGATATGTATATCACTGATAAAGGATATAGTATGGTACTTAGGGTTGTTTATGAAGCTTAATTTGATACTAAAAAATTGGTTGCTATGGTAACCAAAAAAAGAAAAAATCGTCATAATTCGTCATAATTCGTCGTTGACAAGTCGGTTACCATGGCAACCAATTAGAAATTTATCACGGTAAAATTAGACTAGCGATTGGTAACTGTAATTATAAGGGCTTTCTAATTATAGGCCACGGTACGGATAGGAGCGTGGCAATAATGTGTGACCGAAGGTCACACAAACGAGGCCCGAAGGGACTCGCGCGTGCCGCAGGCACGAGTGGCCACGCCACTTGTTAGAAAGCCCTTATCTATAATATAGGGCTTTCTATAGGGCTTTATAACGGACTTTTTGTCTGTATGTGTGTATGTGATGGGATCGACTACAGGTCGCAATTTTGAAGATAGCGACTTGAAATTTGGCATAGAGGTAGAGGTTCACGAACCCTCGGAACCTATTGATTTTGGTTACGATCGGTTAATATACAGGGTGTGAAAACAGGACAAGTTACCGTTTTTTGGCATTTTTGACCGTGCAAACAAGGACCAACTTTTCTTTTTTTTTTATGTCAAATGAAAGTATTCGGTAAGACACGTATTTTCTTCATTTGCTCCTTTGCTCTAATTGATATACAGGGTGTGAAAACAGGACAAGTTACCGTTTTTTGGCATTTACAGATCGCAATTTTGAAGATAGCAACTTGAAATTTGGCATAGAGGTAGAGCTCCACAAACCCTCGGAACATATTGATTTTCGTTACGATCGGTTAATATACAGGGTGTGAAAACAGGACAACTTATCGTTTTTTGGCATTTTTGTCCGTGTAAACAAGGACCAATTTTTCTTTTTTTTATGTCAAATGAAAGTATTCGATAAGACACGTATTTGCTTCATTTGCTCTTTTGCTCTAATTGTTATACAGGGTGTGAAAACATGACAAGTTACCGTCTTTTGGCATTTACAGGTCGCAATTTTAAAGATAGCGACTTGAAATTTGGCACAGAGTTAGAGCTAGACAAACCCTCGGAACATATTGATTTTCGTTACGATCGGGTAATATACAGGGTGTGAAAACAGGACAAGGTATCGTTTTTTGGCATTTTTGTCTGTGTAAACAAGGCCAACTTTCCTTTTTTTATGTCAAATGAAAGTATTCGATTAGACACGTTTTTTCTTCCTTTGCTCTTTTGCTCTAATTGTTATACAGGGTGTGAAAACAGGACAAGTTACCGTCTTTTGGCAATTTTAGGTCGTAATTTTAAAGATAGCGACTTGAAATTTGGCACAGAGTTAGAGGTCCACAAACCCTCGAAGCCTATTGACTTTGGTTACGATCGGTTAATATACAGGGTGTGAAAACACGACAAGTTGCCGTTTTTTGGAATTTACAAGTCGCAATTTTGAAGATAGCGACTTGAAATTTAGCATAGAGGTAGAAGTCAACTGTCCACAAGCCCTCGAAGCTTATTGCTTTTGGCTACGATTGGTTAATATACAGGGTGTGAAAATAGGAAAAGTTACCGTTTTTTGGCATTTACAGTTCGTAATTTTCAAGATAGCGACTTGACATTTGGCATAGAGGTAGAGGTCCACAAACCCTCGAAGCCTATTGATTTTGGTTACGATGATACAGGGTGTGAAAACAGGACAAGTTAACGTTTTTTGGCATTTTTGTACGTGTAAACAAGGACCAACTTTTCTTTTTTTCGTTGTAATTTATAAGTAGAGGTGAAAGTATGTTAGCATTTTTTGTTGACAACATGATTACCATAGCAACCAATTAATAATGTGTATATCATTAATAAAAGATATAGTACGGTACTTAGGATTGTTTATGAAGCCTAATTTCATACTAAAAAAATTTGTTGCTATGGTAACCAAAAACAAAAGCAAAAAATCGTCATAATTCGTCAATCGTACGACTTAGAGATTTGATATGTGGTATTTAGGTAAAGATTTAATAAAAATTAACGATTGACGTTGACAAGTCGTGTTACCATGGCAACCAATTAATAATATGTATATCACTAACAAAGATATAGTATGGTACTTAGGATTGTTTATGAAGCCTAATTTGATACTAAAAAATTGGTTGCTATGGTAACCAAAAAAAAAGTAAAAAATCGTAATAATTCGTTAATCGTACGACTTAGAGATTTGATATTTGGTATTTAGGTAAAGATTAAAAAAAAATAACGATTGACGTTGACAAGTCGGTTACCATGGCAACCAATGAATAATATTTATATCACTAATAAAACATATAGTATGGTACTTAGGATTCCTTCTGAAGCATAATTTCATACTAAAGAATTGGTTGCTATGGTAACCAAAAAAAAAAGTAAAAAATCGTCATGATTCGTCAATCGTACCACTTAGAGATTTGATATTTGGTATTAAGATAAAGATTTAAAAAAAATGACGAATGACGTTGACAAGTCGGTTACCATGGCAACCAATTAGAAATTTATCACGGTAAAATTAGACTCGCGATTGGTAAATCTAATTATACGGGCTTTCTAATTATAGGTCACGGTACGGACAGGAGCGTGGCAATAATGTGTGATCGAAGGTCACACAAACGAGGCCCGAAGGGCCCCGCGCGTGCCGCAGGCACGAGTGGCTACGCCACTTGTTAGAAAGCCCCCATTTATAATATGGGCTTTCTATAGGGCGCGACCAATCGGGAGAAAAACTTCGTAACGGTACGTCGGATCGCTCTGAAACTTATACCTATCGATTTGTAATCGAAGAAAAAAAATTTGATTTTTTGTCTGTATGTGTGTATGTGTGTATGTGTGTATGTGTGTATGTGTGTATGTGATGGGATCGACTACAGGTCGCAATTTTGAAGGTAGCGACTTGAAATTTGGCATAGAGGTAGAGGTCCATAAACCCTCGGAACCTATTGATTTTGGTTATGATCGGTTAATATACAGGGTGTGAAAACAGGACAAGTTACCGTTTTTTGGCGTTTTTCGGCATTTTTGTCCGTGTAAACAAGGACCAACTTTTCCTTTTTTTCATGTCAAATGAAAGTATTCGGTAAGACACGTATTTTTGTTCCTTTGCTCTTTTGCTCTAGTTGTTATACAGGGTGTGAAAACAGGACAAGTTACCGTTTTTTGGCATTTATAGGTCGCAATTTTGAAGTTAGCGACTTGAAATTTGACATAGAGGTAGAGGTCCACAAACCCTCGAATCCTATTGATTTTGGTTACGATCAGTTAATATACAGGGTGTGAAAACAGGACAAGTTATAGTTTTTTGGCATTTTTGTCCGTGTAAACTAGTATAAAACTCTTTTTTTTATGTCAAATGGAAGCATTCGGTAAGACACGTATTTTTGTTCCTTTGCTCTTTTGCTCTAATTGTTATACAGGGTGTGAAAACAGGACAAGTTACCGTTTTTTGGCATTAACAGGTCGCAATTTTGAAGATAGCGACATGAAATTTGGCATAGAGGTAGAGGTCTACAAACCCTCGTAGCCTAGTGATTTTTGTTACGATGGGTTAATATACAGGGTGTGAAAACAGGGCCAGTGACGGTTTTTTTGGCATTTACAGGTCGCAATTTTAAAGATAGCGACTTGAAATTTGGCATTGAGGTAGAGGTTCACAAACCCTTGGAACCTATTAATTTTGGTTACGATCGGTTTATATACAGGGTGTGAAAACAGGACAAGTTATCGTTTTTTGCCATTTTTGTCCGTGTAAACAAGGATAATATTCTTTTTTTTATGTCAAATGAAAGTATTCGGTAAGACACGTATTTTTGTTCTCTTGCTATTTTGCTCTAATTGTTATACAGGGTGTGAAAACAGGATAAGTTACCGTTTGTTGGCATTTTCAAGTCGCAATTTTGAAGATAGCGACTTGAAATTTGGCATACAGGTAGAGGTCCACAAACCCTCGAAGCCTATTGATTTTGCTTACGATCCGTTAATATACAGGGTGTGAAAACAGGACAAGTTCACGTTTTTTGGCATTTACAGGTCGCAATTTTGAAGATAGCATTTTTGTCCGTGTAAACAAGGAACAACTTTTATTTTTTTCGATGTCAATTTATAAGTAGAGGTGAAAGTATGTTAGCATTTTTTGTTGACAACATGGTTACCATAGCAACCAATTAATAATATGTATATCACTAATAAAAGATATAGTATGGTACTTCGGATTGTTTATGAAGCCCAATTTGATACTAAAAAATTGGTTGCTATGGTAACCAAAAAAAGTAAAAAATCGTCTTAATTCGTCAATCGTACGACTTAGAGATTTGATATTTGATATTTAGGTAAAGATTAAAAAAAATTAACGATTGACGTTGACAAGTCGGTTTCCATGGCAACCAATTAATAATATGTATATCACTAATAAAAGATATAGTATGGTACTTAGGATTGTTTATGAAGCCTAATTTGATACTAAATAATTGGTTGCTATGGTAACCAAAAAAGCAAAAAATCGTTATAATTCGCCAATCGTACGACTTAGAGATTTGATATTTGGTATTTAGGTAAAGATTAAAAAAAAAATTAACAATTGGCGTTGACAAGTCCGTTACCATGGCAACCAATTAATAATATGTATATCACTAATAAAAGATATAGTATGGTACTTACGATTCTTTATGAAGCATAATTTCATACTAAAAAATTGGTGCTATGGTAACCAAAAAAAAAGTTAAAAATCGTCATAATTCCTCAATCGTACGACTTAGAGATTTGATATTTGGTATTTAGATAAAGAAAAAAATTAACATTTGACGTTGTCAAGTCGGTTACCATGGCAACCAATTAGAAAATTATCATGGTAAAATTAGACTAGCGATTGGTAACTCTAATTATAAGGGCTTTCTAATTATAGGCCACGGTACGGATACGAGCGTGGCAATAATGTGTGACCGAAGGTCACAAAAACGAGGCCCGAAGGGCCTCGCGCGTGCCGCAGGCACGAGTGGCCACGCCACTTGTTAGAAAGCCCTTATCTATAATATAGGGCTTTCTATAGGGCTTTATAACGGACTTTTTGTGTGTGTGTGTGTGTATGTGATGGGATCGACTACAGGTCGCAATTTTGAAGATAGCGACTTGAAATTTGGCATAGAGGTAGAGGTTCACGAACCCTCGGAACCTATTGATTTTGGTTACGATCGGTAAATATACAGGGTGTGAAAACAGGACAAGTTACCGTTTTTTGGCATTTTTGACCGTGCAAACAAGGACCAACTTTTCTTTTTTTTTATGTCAAATGAAAGTATTCGGTATGACACGTATTTTCTCTATTTGCTCTTTGCTCGAATTGTTATACAGGGTGTGAAAACAGGACAAGTTGCAGTTTTTTGGCATTTACAGGTCGCAATTTTCAAGATAGCAACTTGAAATTCGGCACAGAGGTAGAGCTCCACAAACCCTCGGAACATATTGATTTTTGTTACGATCGGTTGATATACAGGGTGTGAGAACAGGACAAGTTGCCGTTTTTTGGCATTTTTGTCCGTGTAAATAAGAATAAAATTCTTTTTTTTATGTCAAATAAAAGTATTCGGTAAGACACGTATTTTTGTCCCTTTGCTCTTTTGCTCTAATTGTTATACAGGGTGTGAAAACAGGACAAGTTACCGTTTTTTGGCATTTACAGGTCGCAATTTTGAAGATATCGACCTGAAATTTGGCATAGAGGTAGAGGTCAACAAACCCTCGAAGCCTAATGATTTTGGTTACGATCGCTTAATATACAGGGTGTGAAAACACGGCAAGATACGGTTTTTTGGCATTTACAGGTCGCAATTTTGAAGATAGCGACTTGAAATTCGGCATAGTGTTAGAGGTCCACAAACCCTCGACGCCTATTGAGTTTGGTTACGATCGGTTAATATACCGGGTGTGAAAACAGGAAAAGTTACTGTTTTTTTGGCATTTACAGGTCGCAATTTTGAAGATTGCGACTTGAAATTTGGCATAAAGGTAGAGGTTCACAAACCCTCGAATCTTATTGATTTTGGTTACGCCCGGTTAATATACAGGGTGTGAAAACAGGAAAAGTTACCGTTTTTTTGGCATTCACAGGTCGCAATTTTGAAGATAGCGACTTGAAATTTGGCATATAGATAGAGGTCCAAGAACCATCGAAGTCTATCGATTTTGGTTACGATGTGTTAATATACAGGGTGTGAAAACAGGACAAGTTAACTTTTTTGGCATTTTGTACGTGTAAACAAGGACCAACTTTTCTTTTATCGATGTCAATTTATAAGTAGAGGTGAAAGTATGTTAGCATTTTTTGTTGACAACATGGTTACCATGGCAACCAATTAATGATATGTATATCACTAATAAAAGATATAGTATGGTACTTAGCATTGCTTATGAAGCCTAATTTGATACTAAAAAATTGGTTGCTATGGAAACCAAAAAAAGTAAAAAATCGTCATAATTCGTCAATCGTACGATTTAGAGATTTGATATTTGGTATTTATGTAAAGATTTAAAAAAATTAACGATTGACGTTGACAATTCGGTTACCATGGCAACCAATTAGTAATATGTACATCACTAATAAAACATATAGTATGGTACTTAGGATTGTTTATGAAGCCTAATTTGATACTAAAAAATTGGTTGCTATGGTAACCAAATAAAAGTAAAAAATCGTCATAATTCGTCAATCGTAAGACTTAGAGATTTGATATTTGGTTTTTAGGTAAAGATTTTAAAAAATTAACGATTGACGTTGACAAGTCGGTTACCATGGCAACCAATTAGTAATATGTACATCACTAATAAAACATATAGTATGGTACTTAGGATTGTTTATGAAGCTTAATTTGATACTAAAAAATTGGTTGCTATGGTAACCAAAAAAAAAAGTAAAAAATCGTCATAATTCGTCAATCGTTCGATTTAGAGATTTGATATTTGGTATTTAGGTAAAGATTTTAAAAAAAATAACGATTGACATTGACAAGTCGGTGACCATGGCAACCAATTAGTAATATGTATTAATATGCAGGGTGTGAAAACAGGACAAGTTCACGTTTTTTGGCATTTTTGTCCGTGTAAACACGAACCAACTTTTTTTTTCGATGTCAATTTATAAGTAGAGGTGAAAGTATGTTAGCATTTTTTGTCGACAACATGGTTACCATAGCAACCAATTAACAATATGTATATCACTAATAAAAGATATAGTGTGGTACTTAGTATTGTTTATGAAGCCTAATTTGATACTAAAAAATTGGTTGCTATGGTAACCAAAAAAAAGTAAAAAATCGTCATAATTCGTCAATCGTTCGACTTAGAGATTTGATATTTGCTATTTAGGTAAAGATTTAAAAAAAATAACGATTGATATTGACAAGTCGGTGACCATGGCAACCAATTAGTAATATGTACATCACTAATAAAACATATAGTAAGATACTTAGGATTGTTTATGAAGCCTAATTTGATACTAAAAAATTGGTTGCTATGGTAAGCAAAAAAAGTAAAAAATTCTCATAATTCGTCATTCGTACGACTTAGAGATTTGATATTTGGTATTTAGGTTAAGATTAAAAAAAATTAACGATTGACGTTGACAAGTCGGTTACCATGGCAACCAATTAATAATATGTATATCACTAATAAAACATATAGTATGGTACTTAGGATTGTTTATGAAGCCTAATTTGATACTAAATAACTGGTTGCTATGGTAACCAAAAAAAAAAGTAAAAAATCGTCATGATTCGTCAATCGTACGACTTAGAGATTTAATATTTGGTATTTAGATAAAGATTTTAAAAATTAACTATTGACGTTGACAAGTCCGTTACCATGGCAACCAATTAGAAATTTATCACGGTAAAATTAGACTAGCGATTGGTAAGTGTAATTATAAGGGCTTTCTAATTATAGGTCACGGTACGGATAGGAGCGTGGCAATAATGTGTGATCGAAGGTCACACAAACGAGGCCCGAAGGGCCTCGCGCGTGCCGCAGGCACAGGCGGCCACGCCGCTTGTTAGAAAGCCCTTATCTATAATATAGGCTTTCTATAGGGCGAGACCAATCGGGAGAAAAACTTCGTAACGGTACGTCGGATCGTTCTAGAACTTATACCTATCGACTTGGAATCGAAAAAAAAAATTTTGATTTTTTGTCTGTATGTGTGTGTGTGTGTGTGTATGTGTGTATGTATGTATGTATGTGATGGGATCGATTACAGGTCGCAATTTTGAAGATAGCGACTTGAAATTTGGCATAGAGGTAGAGGTCCATGAACCCTCGGAACCTATTGATTTTGGTTACGATCCGTTAATATACAGGGTGTGAAAACAGGACAAGTTACCGTTTTTTGCCGTTTTTTGGCATTTTTGTCAGTGTAAACAAGGACAAACTTTTCTTTTTTTTTATGTCAAATGAAAGTATTCGGTGAGACACGTATTTTTTTTCCTTTACTCTTTTGCTCTAATTGTTATACAGGGTGTGAAAACAGGACAAGTTACCGTTTTTTGACATTTACAGGTTGCAATTTTGAAGATAGCGACTTGAAATTTGGCATAGAGGTAGCGGTCCACAAACCCTCGAATCCTATTGATTTTGGTTACGACCGGTTAATATACAGGGTGTGAAAACAGGACAAGTTACAGTTTTTTGGCATTTTTGTCCGTGTAAACCAGGATAATATTCTTTTTTTTATGTCAAATGAAAGTATTCGGTAAGGCACGTATTTTTCATCCTTTGCTCTTTTGTTCTAATTGTTATACAGGGTGTGAAAACAGGACAAGTTACCGTTTCTTGGCATTTACAGTCGCAATTTTGAAGATAGCGACTTGAAATTTTGCGTAGAGGTAGAGGTCCACAGACCCTGGAAGCCTGTTGATTTTGGTTACGATCCGTTAATATACAGGGTGTGAAAACAGGACAAGTTGCCGTTTTTGGCCATTAGAGGTCACAATTTTGAAGATAGCGACTTGAAATTTTACATAGAGGTAGAGGTCCAAAAATCCTCGAAGCCTATTGAGTTTGGTTACAATCGGTTAATATACAGGGTAAGAAAACAGGACAAGTTACCGGTTTTTGGCATTTACAGGTCGCAATTTTGAAGATAGCGGCTTGAAATTTGGCATAGAGGTAGGGGTCCACAAACCCTCGAATCCTATTGATTTTGGTTACGATCGGTTAATATACAGGGTGTGAAAACAGGACAAGTTACAGTTTTTTGGCATTTTTGTCCGTGTAAACAAGGATAATATTCTTTTTTTATGTCAAATGAAAGTATTCGGTAAGACACATATTTTTGATCCTATGCTCTTTTGTTCTAATTGTTATACAGGGTGTGAAAACAGGACAAGATACCGTTTTTTGGCATTTAAGGTCGCAATTTTGAAGATAGTGACTTGAAATTTGGCATAAAGTTAGAAGTCCACAAACCTTCGAAGCCTATTGATTTTGGTTACGATCGTTTAGTATACAGGGTGTGAAAACAGGACAAGTTACCGTTTCTTGGCATTTACAGTCGCAATTTTGAAGATAGCGACTTGAAATTTTGCGTAGAGGTAGAGGTCCACAAACCCTCGAAGCCTGTTGATTTTGGTTACGATCTGTTAATATACAGGGACCAACTTTTAATTTTTTCGGTGTCAATTTATAAGTAGAGGTTAAAGCAAAGTATATGTAAACTAGTAGCTCCACTCCCGCAAATATTTTGTGTCAGCCGCCGAAAATCCGCAGATTGTTGGCAGCATGTGGAGCGTTTTAGTTTAATCAGTCGTTCGTATGTAGGCAGAGTGTTCAGAACAGAGTCGGATTTGTGAAAATCCTTAATTTTATTTCTATTAAAATAGAAATTTTATTCGGACTTCGGTGGAAATATATACGAAGCAATGAAAAATACAAAGGCAAATAGGAAAAATCTATAGTCGGATTAGTGAATAGATATGTTAATAAAATTAGGTGAAGGAGGCGACAAGACCGGAAAAATCGTCTTGGTGTTAGATTTTTTTTTAATAAGTACATATTATATAACGATAATGGAATGCTTTGTAAATATTAAATATATTTTGGCACTGTGAAACTAACCCAAAGTTGATTCGACGACAAACTCAAACTAACCAAATCTATTAAAACTGATTATAACGTATGGGAACCGGTTCAAATAACTAAAATAAGTTGAGATTAAATGAAACTAGACGAAAGTTGTTTGGATGACTAACCCAAATTAACCAAATCCATTAAAATTGATTATAACGTATCAGAACCGATTCAAATGATTAAAATAAGTTGAGACAAAGTGAAATTAATCAAAAGTTGAATCGACGGTTAACCCAAACTAACCAAATCTATTGAAATTGATTATAACGTATCGGAACCGCTTTAAATGACTAAAATAAGTTGATAATAAGTGAAAGTAAGCGAAAGTTGAATCGACGACTAACCCAAACTAACCACATCTCGATATTAGAATTGATAATGACGTTGGTATTGTAACCGTTTCAAATGGCTAAAATAAGTTGATAATAAGTGAAACTAACCGAAAGTTAATTGAACACTAACCCAAACTAACCAAATCTATTAAAATTGATTATAATGTATCGGAACTGCTTCAAATGGCTAAAATAAGTTGAGAATAAGTGAAGCTAACCGACAGTTGAATCGACGACTAACCCAAACTATCCAAATCTATTAAAATTGATTATAATTTATCGAAATCGATTCAGATGACTAAAATAAGTTGAAACTAAGTGAAACTAACCGAACGTTGATTGGACGACTAACCCAAACTAACCAAATCTATTAAAATTGCTTAGTTGTCTCGGAACCGGTTCAAATGATTAAAATAAGTTGAGACTAAATGAAACAAACCGAAAGTTGAATAGACGACTAACTTGAACTAGCCAAATCTATTAAAATTGATTATAAGGTATCGGAACTGGTTCAAATGAATAAAATAAGTTGAAACTAAGTGAAGCTAGTGAAAAGTTGCTTGTAGTCGCCCCCAAACTAACCAAATCTATTGAAATTTATTATAACGTATCGGAACCGCTTTAAATGACTAAAATAAGTTGAGAATAAGTGAAACTAACCAAAAGATGAATCAACGACTAATCCAAACGAACCAAACCTATTAAAATAGATTATAACGTATCGGAACTGGTTCAAATGACTAAAATAAGTTGAAACTAAGTGAAGCTAGTCGAAAGTTGATTGTAGTCCTCCCCAAACTAACCAAATTTATTGAAATTGATTATAACATATCGGAACCGGTTCAAATGACTAAAATAAATTGAAACTATGTGAAGCTAATCGAAAGTTGATTGGACAACTAGCCCAAACTAACCAAATCTATTAGGATTTATTATAACGTATCGGAACCGCTTTAAATAACTAAATTAAGTTAAGAATAAGTGAAACTACCCGAAAGATGAATCAACAACTAACCCAAGCTAACCAAACCTATTAAAATTGATTATAACGTATCCGAACCGGTTCAAATGACTAAAATAAGTTGAAACTACGTGAAGTTTATCGCAAGTTGATTGGATGACTAATCCAAAGTAATCAAATCTATTAAAATTGTTTATGACATATCGGAACCAGTTCAAATATCTAAAATAAGTTAAGGCTAAGAGACACTAACCGAAAGTTGATTTAACCCTAAACCTAAACTAACCCAACTAATAACATCTATTAAAATTGAATATAACGTCTTAGAACCGATTCAAATGATTGAAATATGTTGAGACTAAGTGAAACTAACCGAAAGTTGAATCGACGATTAACCCGAACTAACCAACCTAATCCGGTTAGTCGTTCAATCAACTTTTGCTTAGTTTCACTTAGTTAGTTTCAACCTATTTCAGTCATTAGAACCGGTTCAGATACTTTATAATCAATTTTAGTAGATTGTGTTACTTTGGTCTAGTCGTCGATTCAACTTTCGGATAGTTTCACTTTTTCTCAACTTATTTCAATCATCTAAAGCGGTTCCAATATGTTATAATCAATATTAATAGATTTGGTTAGTTTGGGTTAGTCGTCGAACCAACTTTCGGTTAATTTCACTTAGTCTCAAGTTATTTTAGTTATTTAATGCGGTTCCGATACATTATAATCAATTTTAATAGATTTGGTTAGTTTAGGTTAGTCCTCGATTCAACTTTCGGTTAGTTTCACTTAGTCTTAAATTCTTTTAGTCATCCGATACGTTATAATAAATTTTGATAGATTTGTTTAGTTTGGGTTAGTCCTCCAATCAACTTTCGGTTAGTTTCAGTTAGTATCAACTTATTTCAACTTATTTCAATCATCTAAAGCGGTTCTAATATGTTATAATAAATATTAATAGATTTGGTTAGTTTGGGTTAATCGTCGATCCAACTTTCGGTTAATTTCACTTATTATCAAGTTAGTTTAGTCATTTAATGCGGTTCCGATACATTATAATCAATTTTAATAGATTTGGTTAGTTTAGGTTAGTCCTCGATTCAACTTTCGGTTAGTTTCACTTAGTCTTAAAGTCTTTTAGTCATCCGATACGTTATAATCAATTTTGATAGATTTGTTTAGTTTGGGTTAGTAGTTCAAGCATAGCTACACTTATTCTCAACTTATTTTAGTCATTTCAAGCTTTTCAGAATACATTAAAATCAATTTTAATAGATTTGGTTAGTTTGGGTTATTCGTCTACAACTTTCGGTTAGTTTCATTTAGTCTCAACTTATTTTAATTATTTGAATCTGTTCCGATACGTTATAATCAATTTTAATAGATTTGGTTAGTTTGGGTTAGTCCTCCAATCAACTTTCGGTTAGTTTCAGTTAGTATCAACTTAATTTTGTAACTTGAACCCATTACGATACGTTATAATAAATTTTAATAGATTTGGTTAGCTTGGGTTAGTCCTCCAATCAACTTTCGGTTAGTTTCAGTTAGTATCAACTTATTTTAGTAATTTGAACCCGTTACGATACGTTATAATAAATTTTAATAGATTTTGTTAGTTTTGGTTAATCGTCGAATCAAGTTTTCGTTAGTTTCACTTAGTCTCAGCTTATTGTAGTCATTTGAACCGGTGCCGGTGCCGATACGGTACAATCAATTTTGATAGATTTGGTTAGTTTTGGTTAGTCGTCCAATCAACGATACAAAAATGCCGCAACGCGAGACGAAAACATAAACCATGTCATAACGTGGCCTTGAAAAATCACTTTCATGAAACCAAAGAAGTGTAGTAAAAATGAGATTCCGAAGTATTATATTATTATATATTTTTAAATATATTTTAGGTAATCCACTATTATTGCTATCTTTGAAACGGTCAAAGCTACAAAGTTGATTAAATTAGAAAGTTGCCATTATTGATGCCTTTTCAAGATCGATTTGCAGTGTTGTTAAATTCTTGTTAGATTCTGAGATAGCAACAGTGGTATCACCTAAAAATGACACCCCGTATAGCAATTTTTTTTTCAATTTCTTTCTATGAAAATATTTTTACAACTTTGCTCAGTTTCACTTGATTTTTCACCCCGCCGGCATTCAGTAGGTATTTGGGTACGAGTCCATACAATCTCCTGAATACATCTCTGACTAGAGAAAGCCACGCGAATCAATCGGACACTTACGGAGCGCATCGGTCATCTCCAGTTGTCACTTGATACAAAAGAATGTGGCTGAATCACATCAAAGGATTTACCGCTGAGTGAACTTACTAGTTTACATATACTTTGGTTAAAGTATGTTAGCATTTTTTGTTGACAACATGGTTACCATAGCATCCAATTAATAATATGTATTTCACTAATAAAAGATATAGTATGGTACTTAGGATTGTTTATGAAGCCTAATTTTATGCTTAAGAATTGGTTGCTATGGTAACCAAAAAAAGTAAAAAAATCGTTATAATTCGTCAATCGTACGACTTAGAGATTTGATATTTGCTATTTAGGTATATATTAAAAACAAAATTAACGATTGACGTTGACAAGTCGATTACCATGGCAACCAATTAATAATATGTATATCACTAATAAAAAGTATAGTATGGTACTTAGAACTGTTTATGAAGCATAATTTGATACTAAAAAATTGGTTGCTATGGTAACTAAAAAAAAGCAAAAAATCGTCATAATTCGTCAATCGTACGATTTAGAGATTCGATATATGGTATTTAGGTAAAGATTAAAAAACAATTAACAATTGACG
>MU182167.1:235981-267030 GCA_016904865.1 Pissodes strobi | reverse complement strand
TGGTACTTAGGATTGTTTATGAAGCCTAATTTGATACTAAAAAATTGATTGCTATGGTAACCAAAAAAAGTAAAAAAATCGTCATAACTCGTCAATCGTACGACTTAGAGATTTGATATATGGTATTTAGGTAAAGATTAAAAAACAATTAACAATTGACGTTGACAAGTCGGTTACCATGGCAACCAATTAATAATATGTATATCACTAATAAAATATATAGTATGGTACTTAGAATTCTTTATGAAGCATAATTTCATACTAAAAATTGGTTGCTATGGTAACCAAAAAAAAAGTAAAAAATCGTCATAAGTCGTCAATCGTACGACTTAGAGATTTGATATTTGGTATTTAGGTAAAGATAAAAAAAATTTAACGATTGACGTTGACAAGTCGGTTACCATGGCAACCAGTTACAAATTTATCACGGTAAAATTAGACTAGCGATTGGTAACTCTAATTATAAGGGCTTTCTAATTATAGGCCACGGTACGGATAGGAGCGTGGCAATAATGTGTGACCGAAGGTCATACAAACGAGGCCCGAAGGGCCTCGCGCGTGCCGCAGGCACGAGTGGCCACGCCACTTGTTTGGGTTCCCCTCCATTCACGTATGTGTCTCTCTGGTACTCTGGTCCTTCATACTAGTCCTAGTTAAACATTGGGCGAGAGTAAAGCGCGTCGGCGGCTAGTTCGGTATTGAGAACTACATCGCCCCCTGACTCCCCCATACTTTAGCTACTCGGCTTACGGGTGAAAAGCGAAAAGGCATAGGAGCCGAAAACAGAAAATAAGGCTTAACCTAAAGAATTCGGGTGTGTTCAAAGAGTGATAAGTTAACCAAGTGCGTACGGGAGATAGCGAAGTTATATACTGTTGATGCCATTCAAAACCCGAAAAGGGTCAAGTCGCTAAAGATGTAGCCGCTCAGACTCCTTCAAATTTGAATAAAGGGTTATAACAGCCCCCACTTTCTAGGTGATTTGTGATGTAATGTTAATTTGATTTTAATTTCAATGTTTAACCTATGTGGTGTCCAAGAGTTTGATTGTTTGACTCGACTGTGCTGGTGCCTGACAAAGAAGCACTGATGATGGCCTAAGGCCGAAAGCGCTCTACATTGTATTACTAATTCAAAGATTTTGCACGAAATACAAAGCTTTCAATTTAATATACTGTTGCGACTGGAGTTATCTTAAAAGAAGAATCAAAGGCTATTTATCACTAATTCGTATACCATACAGAACCAGCACGGTTCTCTGAACTGAGAGCCTTGTCCGGGGAGTAGCTTGGTCTAAAATACACTAATCACACATTAATCCTCAAAAATCCACCCTGATGCCTTTGACTTACACAACAGCTCTGTCAGAAAACTGCTGAGCAGCATCTGACAAGTTGCTAGGGATTAGCATATAACACACTGCGTGTGTGCAAAAAAGCCCCAAGAAACAACGATTTTTTAAAAGCCCCCCATAAGCAACTTCCGTAAGACTATTTTAGTGCGATCCTTGTTAATTTGTACAGTAGCGTGCCGTGGGTATAAGGGCGGGAGGGGCGAGCTATTTCGAGGGCGCCGAATGATGAGCCATTTGCAGTTTGCATTAGGAGGCTGAGGCGGTTTAGATAGAGGGCGGGGGGGGGGGGGGGGGGTCATTCGCCCCCCCCTGGCCCCCTATACGGCACGCTACTGAATTTGTACGGAAATCGGCTCCACAAAACAAGACTTCGACCGCGTTTTGCAAATCTCGCGTGCGGTTCGACAAGCCGCAAAAAGCTAAATACTATAATACGCGTTAGATATTAATTAAAATATCTTAAGTCATTAATTAGTAATTGTTCATTAGAGAAAAAATCTAAATAAAATTTGTTTTACCAAAAATACTAGATTAGAACTCTCCTAGTACATGTATAAGGCTTATCCAGTGAATTGGGGCACATTTTGAGCTATCACTTGGCATATGGATTTATCAGGATTTGATTTCAACTATAGGTACAGGGTGTCCCAATTGTTCAAATTATAATAATTCGAATTACTGATTTTTGTATAAGGCTTAGCCAAGATTAGGAGATAGGATTAGGTTAGGGTCGTAGACATTTTGTATGACAACTACTGACGACTACCTTTTGACAATCCTCCCCCCCCCTGCTAAGCCCTTCTGGCACTTTTTAAAGACTTGTTATAAGGATTCAAGTCAAAAATTTAAATTTTGTACATTGCCGTACAAAAAGACGAATAACTCAAAAGTGAATCAAAAATAAGATAAATTTTAAAGCATCACCTAAAAGTAGACCCCCTGAGAATCTTTCCCCATTACCGCTGTTCTTCAAAGCATTTTATTAATAACGTTTCGGCCTCCTAAGGGAGAAAGTAAGCCGAAGTTTTGTTATAATTTAATTTAAACTTTTGAGTTCATTTTGTAGTCCCCATATACAGGGTAACTTTTAGAATCAGGTGGAACTCCTATACATATATAGGGTGTTCTAAGTTTCTTGCCCAAGACAAATTTATTGCCGACTAACTTTGTGTTGTATTTAATTCAGCCTGCTGCTGACAGACGTTTTGTGGTGGCTGATCTACAATTTCCCTTGGATAGCGGGGAAGGCTTTGGTGGGCCCACCTTCGCTCCCCCCGGACTCACAGTGAGATCAGTTTACGGGTTGAACGTTGTCTAAGAACTCTTGTAAATAACGACTCGATATCGACTTGGCATCCCGTGATATAAACGTCGTAGAGACATAATTATTGTTATATCCTCGGTTATATCTTAATAAAAATATGAATTTCCGAACCCCTCAGTAACGGCAACCGCGCACCAAAAGCTCCGAGTGTGGTGCTTGAACTGAATCGAGCTAGATCAAAGGAACAGATAGCTTTAACCCAGAGTCCGCCGCCAACTTCTAGCGAGTATATTGGGGACCCTGAGGAATTCATATTAGACCCGGCAGCGGCCTTTGGTTATCACAGGGAATCTGTTTCTGAATTTCTTTCAATTAATAAATACCCTGGGAAAGCTCAAATCGAGGAGGGGCTCCACATAGGGGAGCTAGAGCGTCACTCGGCTGGGCCGAGTCTACGCGGCCCCCTACTGGATCACCCCGAGCAGCATGTGACACATAGCACATAGTACGCCTTGGCCGCGCTCACTGGAGCTATGATTTCAGTCAATTCTACAAGTAAAAGCGGATTCATGAAACATTCTTTTGGTCATGGAAATGTTCAACTCCCTCGTAGCTGCAGCAACTGATTGCCATCTTTCATCTGCCCTTATTGCTTCAGCTATTTAACTTGGCGTATAGTTTTTCTTGGGGGTCATTATATATGATTTCAGTCAATTCTGAAAACGAAGGCGTTCCAGTAATAATTGACAGTTTGTAATCCTAAACTTGACATTCCTTGTCAAATACTGGTAAAAATTTTACTTAGAAAATAACATTTATAGCGGCATCATTATCGATGGGACATCATATAGAAATAAACAAATATATATTGTTTAGCTAGTCTTTGACATGGGTGCCAATAACTGTACCAATGTTTTGGGTGCTTCAATAATTGCCACTAAACTACTTAGCTCGGAAGAAGTTTTTAGGCCTTGTTTATTGTATAGTTTTTGCAGTTACACTTATATTTATACGAACTTTGCAACTTAAAAACTAGCAAAATATTCTAATTTCATGTACAAGCGGAACAAAATTATGTGATAAACTAATATAGCGGAAGTAAAGCATCAACATCTCACACAATCTTGACAAATGGTTCCGTATATTAAATAAGGTTGTACATTTAAATCTTTATTTAATATTTTTATTAATTTGGTCAGTGGTGTCGCTAGACTTTTTTTGAGGGGGGAGCTCCAGTCTCATATTTCCCAAGTCTTATTTAAAAGACCGTGACCAGAATTTGTCTTCGAAAGGCTAATGTCACGCCTCAGTTTGTATACATTGATATAAACATTTTAAATCGATGATAATAATATGGATGATATGGATTTCTTATTTTTTTAGTAAGAGTAAGAGTAAGAGTAACTCATGATTGCTAACAACATACGATGGGACGTTTTATTATTTAATACATTTTATTAAAAACAAAAATATAAATGCGGTATAATACAAATAAATATGTTTAATGAAATAAAACAAAAACATAAGGTACCATTGCGCGAAAAAAACTGGTACAATAAATAAATTGAAAATATATTGCTCCTATACTATCAGGAAAACCTAAGCAAATATTGACAAAGAAATGACAAGAAACACAATATTTCTGACTGGAGTATGAGTGTTGCAGGTATTCAGGTATTTGGTGATTAAGCTCAGGTGTGATGTAATATGTAGGTATTGAATGCAGTGGAATGTATTCGCGGAAACACATGCAAGCTGCTGTATATCCACTATAATACGGCTTTTGTTAAATATTTCCCGGTTTTTAGTTAGTTTAAGGAAAATATATCGTAGAAAGTGCTGACAAAGTACGTGCACGTATTACAACAAGTAATATTTCACTTCACGGATAACCTTCGCTCGCTTCGCTCGTTCCGTGGCTGAACCAACTAACCAACCCAAACTAACCAAGTGCTAACCCAAACCATACCCAAATTCAAGAAAAAAACTGTTTAGAAATATATCCTTAAAAAAAACGACGGGATTTGAACCCGGGTCGTCGAAGTGAAGGCTAACCATCCAGACCCCTAGACCATTAGCGGACTTAGGAACAACTGGTTGCATCGTGAAGGAATGCAGACAGGCGCCCGACGATTGCCGACAGCAGGCGAAGCCGAAGACAATTGGGATATATGGCTAGCTACTAATATAAAGTCATCGGCATCGCCAAAAATGAAACAGGAAGAACGGTTTTTAAGAATGGGAATGGCTAAAGTTTTGTTGACGTTTGGTTTGGTGGCTGCTAAAGATACGACTTACTGTTATGTTACAAATAAAGGAGTATGAAACGCTACATTCATAGGTATATTAATCAAAGTTAAGGCATTCGCATTTACCACTTGGCATAAAACTTAAGGTTGTAGGAAGCATAGTTATTGCACTTCGAGATCTAAATTCGCTCATTTCATAATTTTTATTTTTGACAACATTGTGTTTTTTGGCAGCGGGTAACTTTTCCCAACTTGATGCCTAAATGTCCATAATTCCCAACTAGCTTATCGACTAATCGAGTATTTAAACAAAATAAAGTAGTTTCAGTTTTTTGGCAGTAAATTGTAACAAAAGATCGGATTCATATCCAGCTGTTTACACGCGAAATAAAATCGAAGGTTAACTTTTACAGTTTCTTGGTCAGAAATTGGCCCGTGAAAAACGAGCTTTAGAAGCTGCTGTATTTTCATGTTTTGATAGCTTTCGACCTTTTGATATGCGGTTATTTGAGTTTTTATGCTGGTATTTATCTCTTTAAACATTTCGAGGTAAAAGATGGAGCGTTTATTCGTATAGGACCACAATACCTTTACTTTATCAACAGTTTTAACTCATGTGCGATATATTTTGAAATGCTTGTTTCGAACCAGTTCGGGCGTAATTGACCTTAATTTTCCCCCCTGTTTTCACCAACATAGTTGCCAACAACATTCGCCAAAATTTAGTTATTTAAGGTCTGGCAATAATGAAATTTCCTCTAAATCGTTTTTTTAGGTGAAAACTTGTGTAGGCGCGTTCACACTACTTCTTCCTGGGTAGGAAATGAAACTGAGCCGTCATGTAATGCGTCACGCTTTGCTATGTTTACGTTAACCATTTGGTCTCTCGAAAGCGGCTGCGGGTGGTAATATGGGATTTGACAAGTTTTTAGGCAACACTTGGGGCAGCCGACGATTTTCCGTTTCCGAGTTATTACCTTATTTGTACAATTTTTCAAAATTTTGAGTCGATATACGATAACGTTTCAAAAAATTGATTAATTTTGATAAAATCTTGAGGACACGTTCCTTTTGACGTTCTCCCGAATATTAATGAGCGAGTATATTTTTGAAGAAGGGGTTACTTTGGGCCGTTTAGCCCCGAAAAAGACGCGAGGATCATAAAAACCTAGACAATAGTTTTATAGGGAATTTGGAGGAGAAAAATTCTCTATATACTTCTCTATTTTGAAATTGTCGGAAAATGGACTTTTGAGAGAAAATGTAAAAACATCAACATTTATTTTTTTTGTTCAAATAAATTAAAAATATATATATTACTTACATTGTGCACAGCTTTCCAAAGTAAAAGTGGCATACTAGCATCTTTTTCACGTGTGAAATAATGCACTAATTTTAAAATTAAAGCTTGCTCTTTCTCGCTGAACCGGTGGGGCATCTCAAAACGATTTTTATTAGCAATTATTAGCGTAAAATACAAACCAACTACCAACAAATCAATAAATGAATTAAATCTGTTATTTTCGTTATGATATTTTGACATTGACGCAAATCGATGTCAAAGATTCCAATTTGACGGACCAATTTAGTGCATACGTTCATTGCATAAAGAAAGATGGAATGATATGACGTAACAGCGCAATAGACTTGAACGGACTTTAAGGCATATCGGCCGTCTTATTAGTTTGGTGACAAAAATTGCACCAATACCAGAGGAGAGCATTTGCGCTGGTTTTAAATAATATACTTATAAAAAAGAAAAGGTAAAAGGAAGAATCTATATGCCTTCTGGAATCAATGAGAAGTAAGAAACGAAACAGGAACCGAAACTGGGAAAAAGTGCGGTTATTTTTAAGGGCGGGGTCATGTTCTACAACCAACCACTTTTAGCAACTTTTTAGACATCATTGTCTCAATAAGATCAGCAAATACAGTGCGGACACTATAATTCTTACTTTTCAGTAACAAAAATTAAGGTGGGTTAGTTCAGGTGACTAAAGAATGAGTTGGATGTTCTGTTGGTTTTCAGCCAAGAGAGGCTTATAAAGCGGTTAAATGTAGATATAACATTACTCTGCAAAATACCAGAAAGAAGTTCTATGCTTACAAAATATTGGGAAAAGATTGGCATTTCAGAACGACCGCAGCGGATAATACGTGTGGGCAAAATTAAAGTGGAACCCTCTTTAATGCTTAATAATTTTTTTACTTTCAAATGTTTTTTTATCATTTTTGGATATGTTATGACCCAAGGTATTGGGATTAAAAAGAACTTTGCAAAGACGATCTACTTCAGTGGCGTACAGAAAAGGGAGTATTTTTTAAAACCAATGTATATCAGGTCGTTGCGACAATCGGCCAAATGAAATAAAGATGTAAAAATGGGCAAAACAGATTTGAAAGGGTTCGGAATATTGACCATTAAAAAAACAGGTCAATACAATTAAAATTAAAATTGATACTTTAATTTTGATAAAACCATGTCTCGTAGGCCAAGTTAAATTGGAACCTTTTTTTAATGCTTAATGACCTTTTATTTTCAAAGTATTTTTTCGAGATTTTTTTGCATTTTTGGATATGTTATGGCCTAAGGTATTGGGATTAAAAAGAACTTTGCCAAGACGGTCTACTTCAGTGGCGCACAGAAAAGGGGGTATTTTTCAAAACCAATTAATTTCAGGTCGTTACAAAAATCGGCCAAATGAAATAAAGATGTAGAAATGGGCAAAAAAAGATTTGAAAGGGTTCCAAATCTTGACCATTAAGAAACTAGGTCAAAACAAACAAAAATAAAAATTGATCCTTTAATTTTGGAAAAACCATGTGAACCAAGTTAAAATGAGTCTTTTTTAATGCTTAATAACATTTTATTTTCAAAGGATATTTTTTGATTGTCATTATCTAAAATATTAGAGTCAAGAAGAAATTTGTAAAGCTAGCTAGCTAGCTACAGTGGCGTACATTGAAATTTAAAATTATTATTTTTTTTTATTTTACAAATTTTAAGTAGATTCAAAATTTCTGTACGCCATTGAAGTAGACCCGGTTTCCAAAGTTCTCTTTGATTCTAATGTCTTAGGCCATAACATATCCAAAAATGATAAAAAATCCTTTGCAAATAAATTCACTAAGCATTAAAAAAGCGAAAGGAATTTGGCCCACGAGACATGGCTTTACTAAAATTAAAGTATAAATTTTAATTTTGTTTGTAGTGACCTGGTTTTTAATGAAAAATATTCCCAACCGCTTTTTTGGTCCTTTTTACATCTTTATTTCATTTGGCCGATTTTTGCAACGACTTGAAATACATTGGTTTGGAAAAATACCCCCTTTTCTGTACGCCACTGAAGTAGAGACTCTTTGTAAAGTTCGTTTCAATCGCAATACCCTAGACCATAACATATCCAAATATGATAGCCTTTGATAATAAAAAAGTTATCAAGCAAATTAAATTGGATCCTTTTGGATCCTTTTTTAATGCTTAGTGACTTTTTATTTGCAAACGATTTTTTATCATTTTTTGATATGTTATGGCCTAAGACATTAGAATCAAAGAAAACTTTGCAAAGCGAGTCTACTTCATTGGCATACAGAAATTTTTAATCTACTTAAATTTTTTAAAATAAAAAAATAATAATTTTAAATTTTAATGTACGCCACTGAAGTAGACCAGCTTTACAAATTTGACTCTAATATCTTAGGCCATGACATACAAAAAATCCTTTGAAAATAAAAGTTCATTAAGCATTAAAAAAATCCAATTTTACTTGGCCCACAAGACATGGTTTTTCCAAAATTAAAGCATCAATTTTTATTTTTGTTTGTATTGATCTAGTGTTTTAATTGTCAATATTCCAAACCCTTTTAAATCTTTTTTTGCCCATTTCTACATGTTTATTTCGTTTGGCCGATTTTTGCAAAGACCTGAATTACATTGGTTTCGAAAAAGTTTTCTGTGCGCCGCTGAAGTAGACCATCTTTGCAAAGTTCTTTTTAATCCCAATACCATAGGCCCTAACATATCCAAAAATGATGAAAAATTCTTTGAAAATAAAAGGTCATTAAGCATTAAAAAGGATGCAATTTAACTTGGCCCACAAGACATAGTTTTATCAAAATTAAAGTATGAATTTTAATTTTGTTTGTATTGACCTGGTTTTTTAATGGTCAATATTCCGAACCCTTTCAAATCTCTTTTGCCCATTTTTACATCTTTATTTCATTTGGCCGATTTATGCAACGACTTGAAAAACATTGGTTTTGAAAAATACTTCCTTTTCTGTAGGCCACTGAGGTAAATCGTCTTTGCAAAGTTCTTTTTAATCCCTATACCTTAGGCCATATCATATCCAAAAATGATAAAAAATCCTTTGAAAGTAAAAAAGTTATTAAGCATTAAAAAGGGTTCCAATTTAATTTTGCCCACAGTGCAGGTATATCAAACGAATATATCGTTACTGCAGCCCAAAGGTTGCTCGGAATCTTCGTAGGGAGATACTATAACCGCACTTTAACAGTGATTTTATGTTTTTGACTCCACTCACTACTATGGTCATATCAGAAATTGTATCAATGAATTGAAAGATAAGAGGAATTCGGGGTTTGAAGAGGTTTCAATGGGATCCATCAGTGAATAAGACTGTGGACTTCTCTTTGTTACAAAATTAGCAATTATTTTAATATGGACATTTTTTAAGTCGTCTAAAATCTGCTTACTTAAATATTTTATCCTCATTTTCTAAAATAGTTGAGAAAGCAGGAATGTGCTATCTAATGTTCAGTTACAATTTAATAAGCACAGTTTCTTACATGGAACATAGAAGAATGCAGTGAATGATTTTGCGAATGCCATTGTGTGCCGCTTTGTGAGGGACGGGATTGCAGTGTGCTCTTTTTTGGATTTGTTGAAAGTTTTTGATCGTTCAGATAATTCAGTACTATTTGTCTAGTTGGAGCATCATGAGATCAGAGTTCTTTCTTTGGAGTAGATGGTCTCCTATCTACTGAAACGTACATAGAAAATTTATTTTTTCAGAGAAATGAGTGTCGGTTGACATGCCACTTACTGTGGAGGTACCATAGGGTAGTGTACATGGTCTTTTTCGTTTTATTTGCTAAATAAATGACTTGAGCTCTGACATAACAAGCGAGGGGTGTCAATTGTTAATTATGCCACTGACGCAAATATTTTGGCTGGCGCTCCCTCCGTAAATGGTAACGTGTTGGAGGCTGGAAGGCGAGGTTAATGTCAGCCGGGAACTGTTTTGGCTGTAGATAACCTTGTTTTCAATGTAGAAAAGTTGGCCTTTATTTTATTTCGCACTAGACAGTTAAAGTGTCTCTGACAATGCTAAATTCCTAGGCATATATATATCGATTGTCACCTTGGCTGTGAAAAGGAGAATGATAATGTATTCACATAAACTAAATAGCAGCTGTTATTTGCTTCGAGTCCTTAAGAATGATTTCTACAACAAAACTCTGAGTCCACTCTCAGATCTGGAGTTACTTTTTAAGGCAGCTCTGTCGGCATCAAGAGAGTATTTCTAATTCAGAAGGAGGCATTGCGTATAGTTCTGAGCTACATTCAGGTGGTTCTCAGGAAGCATGGTTCGCTTACTTTTGCTGGACTGTATATATTTGAGTGTGTGGGATGTTTCTGCATAGGAATCGTTGTTTGTGTTAAGAATATTTGCTTCAACATGAGGATAATACCATTTGAATTTGACTTTCCTGCGCAGAAACTCTTTCTCTGTGAATGCAGTCCGGCATACTCTTATATTACTTATTTCAATGAAAATCCAACAAGCTTGAAACGTCCTGCTTGAGGAAAGCAACAATATACAGTTGCGAGTAACTGAATTGTTCTTTTCTTAGTGTGGTTTAGTTTGTAATTTATGAAATATTAATAAATATATATGTGAATGGGTTTTTAACAATTTTAATACTTTATATTCCTAGCGTTTAGTTTAATGTCTTTTGAATGTGTCTTAAATGTTAGTCGATATACTTAAAATTGCATCTTACTTTGTCGTCTACTGGTTTGAATGTATCATTATCGGCAGATTTTTTTTTAATTTAGATTTTTGTATTCTATTCTTCTGACCATATTTGTTAAATTCAAATTTCGATGAACTTTTTCTAAAGGGATTTTTGACCTTGGATTTCAAGATATGTCTCTTGGGTCAAGTTTGTCACTAGAGACAGAAATAATCTAGTTTTATGACATCCTAAAAGCCAGCAATTAAAGTGTCACTTCTTTGTTAGGCAGCTGCCATTTCCTTTGTGAAATTATGGGCCTTAAATTTCTCGCTTAGGCACGAAGTTCAAACTATGGGGTGTCGTTCTCAGCTTTCATATAATTCATCCACAAAGAATCAGAATAAATTAAATTTTTTGGTCAATATTATTAGACGTTGAATGTTCAAATAACTTTTTAGTGTTACATTTTTTTACGTCGAATGTTCTCTTCACGCAAATGGGGCAAAGGGACAATCAAAACACTGATTAATTGAAAGCTATCGGCTATATAGGTTAAATAAATTTTGCCCTTTTATGTAAAATGAGAACGAGAAATCTAAATCTGATTTTTATTCTTCGATGGGTGTCATTTTGACCCAAAATAAATATTTTTTTTCCAAAACTCCTTAGGTCATATCCCTGGTTATATAAATGTGTTAAATGGTTCTTGACTGTGTTAATTAAGTTTCTAAATAAACTTTTAAGTGATTAGTTAAGACAAAAAGTTCACATAAACATGGGTTCACACTGGCTTCGTTTTTTCTGATACTGCGTTGAAGTATTTAAAAATATACGTTTTTTTTTTATTTTCTAAATGGTAGGAGCTATTTAATTAAATCTACACAGTCTCATACTCATAGCAATTCAAAGGTTATAATTTGCAATCATTACATGTTTTTTAACTCCTCCAACTTCGTAAACGTGTAGGTATGGATATCATTATTAAGTTTTCTCAGGTTTCTCAAGTTTTCTCTCTGATTTTTTTCTCGTTTGGTAGCTTTAAAGGTGCAGGCAAATCAAAATACACCATAAAATATCTATTGATATTATTTGATATGACAAATCGCTTTCGAGAAAACGTTCCATTTCTGTTTTGATACACGTCTCTGATAAAATTTTAAAGGCAGTTGAAGTTATGAAGAACTCCATGAAAGTCTTTATTTCTTTCAATATTTTCAACAGAATTAATCTAGTACAATATTGTTAAATATTATCCTGTAACTATTGATAATCACATTTCTGCTTATATTTTTAAAGCACCTAGGTATGGGATATCCGTATGTGCTTTTTATGTTCTATGACTATTTATTACCTACGTACATATACCTAGTATAATTATTGCAAAATGCCCTTATGTCTAATAAAATAACAGAAGCAAACCATATAATCTAATGAAAATGCAAAAGAGAAATGATAAACATACATAGTATTTGAACATTGCACAACACACAATACCTACATCACAAAACTAGGCTAGTTACTATATAACCTAAATGTAATATTTAGAAAAAAATGTAGGAAAACTTTGATGTTTTCCGGAATGTATTTTTTAAAGCTGTACTTGAAACGATTTTTTGTCTTACCATTCTTATTTGAAATGGAATTTTATTATACAGTTCTGGGCCCAGATATCTAACAAAATGTTGAGAGCTAATTTAACATTTTGCCTTTCTATAGATGATGAAAAAACCGCCTTTAACAAAGGGAATACCCATGTTTTAAGATTTTGTCTCGTTCTAGTTCATAAAGTTTTTTGACCACTGAAAACGAAGCACATGTTTTTGGCCTGTCTCAAAATCGATAGAAAATGCTTGCTCAAGTTTAGTTAGCCAGTTGTTAAACATACATTTTAGTAGATGAACAGTGTCAACTAGGTAAAATAATGTGTTACATCAATATGGAGATCTGTTATGAATCTGTTATAAATAGATTTTACAGTGTTAGGATGGGGTAAAATAATAGGATCATGATCACGCAAATATATATAGGAATGACGGCTTATAGCAAGCATTGCATTACAGCCTTTTTGAGGCATGATTACACTAAATATCACTTACTCGAAAATTAGCCGAAACCGATTAACATGAACAAAACTTATAGACTTGCTGTACACAAAGTGCCGGCCGGCACAAAATAATTACCACTCTTATTGCGCGAAAGCAACAGGTCTTTAGGTCCAACATATATAGTTTTACGCATTTAAAACGCTTAACAATATAAATTGTATACCAAATATAAGAACGATATATTAGCTAAAATATCCACGCACAAAAATAGTTTCGATTTAAGAAAAATACAAGAAAATGACGGCAGACATTAACGTCAATCGTCAAAATCTCGATTTAATCATTTGCTGTGTTGCCACATTTTTAAAAATCGTGTCGCCTCGCCACCCGTGTTGCTTATTTGTTGTCCAAAATCACATTTGTTGTAAAAGTAGAAATTGAAAACTGCTTTTTATGATTTTGAAATTTTGAATAAGTTTTTTTGTTTATTATTTTCCTGCAAGTTTTAGTAGCCCAAAATTGCCCAACCACATCAAATATATCTTTATGCATAATTACCATATCCTTTATCTCAAATATAAAAATATATTGAAAACAAAATAACAATAAATCTTTTAAATTTATATGTTTAAAAACTTATATTGTTGCGAATTTGCAGAATTGCCTCGTCCTGACTATCAGAATTTGACTCGGCTGGCTCGGTAGAGTTAGTTTCATACATTATTTGAAGTGTAAACCTATTTAACGTACATTTAGTTAGACTTAAATTTGTACAGCATTTGTTGAATGACATTTGATCAGCACAATTGCATTTGAAAGTTTAGTTAGTTAGGAACTCTATTCTCGAAGAAGAAGACGTGCTACATTGGTGGAAAAACGGGGTATTACCTAATTGTTCATTTATCCAAGACTAGCTGGCCTTGCAAAAATACTTCTCTGTTGTAGCAACATTCGTACCTGGTCAGAGGATATTTTCCAAAGCTTTTTCTGGATTTTAAATATTTATTTATATTGAATATGACTTTACCAAAGCAAACTTTTACATTAAGCATATAATGTGTTAGAGTAAAAATAATATTATTTTTTTAAATATTTTTATTCTATTTGATGGGCTAGTAGGTCTTCATGTGTTTTAATATGTTTGTGGTGCTAGTAAGCCTCGCTTGAAAGTTTACATTGTTATTTTTTCCATATTTTTCAAATATTTGATGTTACCATATTAGTGTTTTATTGTAATTCAATATTCAATAACACAATAAGCGTATCCAAGTCAATATCCACATAAAAAGTATTGAATATATATGTGGTATCACTAAAATTTACTAAATAAAAACAAAATATGCGAAATTGGCAATTGCTTGTCACCTGACAACTTGAGAAATGCGCATTTTTGCACCCTATACTACTATCCTTATCGGATAATCGGTTTAAAATGGTAAACCAGTAATCCAAGACAAATATTTGCCGGGTTGCAGAATTATTTTTTATCTTCTTTGAAAAATAATTTGTTGTAAATTACAGTGAGAAGTAGCCTAAATTGCGATAAATCGCCCAATCTGGCAACACTGAATACACAATACATCGAAAACGGCGAGTTGGAGATTGGCATTCCAGTCGTCCAGCGTGGCAATCAATATTATACGCGCGATAAAATAATCGATGCCTTTACTAGGCTCTTCAATGCTATTCTTATGGCAAAAACAATTGACTATATTTGATGACGTCACAATGTTAATATTAGCCAGTAGGCTTACTTATACGAGGTAATATCTCCCTATGGAAGTATTTGCGGACCTATGTTAGTATGAAATATTAGTCTTAAAATCTGTCAAAGATTCGATTACTTTAAGGTTTACCACCTTACTTAATGAAAATCCTGTACCTATATTGGTACAACGACAGCACCCATTTTACCGAATGGTACCATCAATAATCCATTTTTTAAGAGATAGAAAAAATAATTATTTGCAACGGCCAACGGTGATTTACGCGGAATAGTTTCATGACTGCGACTAAGTTTATTTTAAACAGGAAATTCGTTAACGCTTCCGCAGTATAAAATATGAAAACCTATTTTTAAATTTCGTAAAAATATGCGTATAAAATGTAGACAATATTTTGAGATGGGATTTTCCAACATGTTTCTTAAACGGGAAATAGTAAGTTAAAGCACTTACAAACATCCCCCTTTGTTATATTTTCATTAATTTCAGATTCCACTACGGAATAGCCTATTTATGTCTTCAATCTTTTTATCTGTGTAAAGTAATTATTTATGCCATTAATCCTGTTAAATATGATTATATTAAGTTGGGCTTTAGAACCTACACATGTATTAGGTATATTGTTCCATAGTCAAGTTATAAAATTTAAAAAATATAAAAAGGTTACCATTGTTTATGCGTTTTCGACAATTTCAACTTGTGAAGTGACAATAATTCTGCGGCATTCCATAGTGTGATCGAAATAAAAGGAATAAATATTAATATTTGAATATAAACAATATAAACATGTATTTTAGAACGGGTATTTTATCTAATATTTATCATATTTCAAAAATCTGATGACTAAAGAGAGTGTATAAATTGATTTTTCAATGAAGCGCTTTGCATACGACTCTATATTCTGAAGAGACTCGGAATATAAAGTCGAGATTATACTCGTAATATAGTGACGGGCATAATATGAAACCCTTTTTTATTATCAAAGTGTGAGACAGTTTTTTTTTATTGATAACCTATTTTTAACATAATAAAATGTTTAGGGAGAAATATTGAAACATATTTCGAATATATATTGGAAACGCAAAAATATGTAGCAATTTTTCATATCAATTTCAAAGTAGACTGAAAACAAAAAAAAATCATTTTATTATATTTTTGAAAACCACCTATACAGGGATGGCCAGAGGTCTGGAATAAAACTGATATCTTTTGAGCAAGCAATGTTTTCAAGAAACGCTAAAACACGGTAACTAATTTTGAGTTTTTCACATATTTCGGTTAAATAAAAAAAAATTCTAACCCCCTAACCCCCAGTTACCCCAACTTTTTTTTTCAAATGGAAACCTATGTTCATGAAAAATGGAATCCAGCCATACCAAGTAAGGAAACAAGTTTTATGTTTGCAATAGCCAGGATTTTAGGGCCTTATAAAATAACTACTGTATAGTGAGGGACTATTGGGAAAAATTAATAACCGATAAAAAATTTGAACTATTATTATTGTTGCTAGAGCAAAAAATAAGGTCATTTGAATCATTATTATTGGTGCCAGAACAAAAAATAAGGTATTTGTGTGTCTTTTTTCATCTACCAGGCTGTTCAGGCTAATTGTTTACTTTAGTTGTAAATCGGATGTCCGAATATTAGTATCGTGTCAAAAACCACAATTTTAAAATCACAATGGTATTGCCGACAAGGCAGCGTATCGAAATTTACTACTTGGATGTGGAGACAAAATAAGAAGTCAACGTGATTTATTTAATGCAAAATATACCGAAAACTAAATCTTACAAGGGGCAGTGGGCAAAATATTTCACAAATTTGAGGAACACCGTACAGTACGTGATTTTCCCAAATCTGGTCGGACGGTTGCTTTGGATGCCGATAAAAAATTGGACATAGCATTAGAAATTGCTGAAAATCCTTATACATCAACAGTTTCATTGGCCCGTAGTCAGGATATTCTTCGAACGACAATTCGAAGGTTTTTAGAAAAAGACAAATGTCATACGTAGGTATAAGATATGCCTTGTTCAAGAGCTACTGGAAGACGATTATGATAGGCGTTTGAAATTTTGTGAGGAAATGATGAGACGGTGTGATGACAGCCATGACTTTCCACTGGATATATTTACGTTATATTTAAATGGGGGACAATTATCGTTTTTGGTCTCAGCAATATCCACACTGGATATCAGAAGCGCATACGCAGCGTCCTCAAAAAGTTAATGTATGGGCTGGTCTCATCAATAATAGAATTTTAGGTCCAATTTTTTTTAAGAAACCTTACAGCCGAACGCTACCTAGACTTCCTAACATTCGAACTGATACCTGCGCTAGCTCAGATTTTTCCTCATAGAATAGATCCAGATATACATGATGAAATGATTTGGTTCCAACAAGATGGCGCTCCTCCAAATTTTGGTATTAATGTTCGCAGGTGCTTAGATCAAATGTTTCCAAATCGTTGGATTGGATGATGCGGTACAATTGAATGGCCACCAAGATCCCCGACCTAACGCTCCTAGATTACTTTCTTTGGAGATATTTGAAAGAAAGATTTTATTAGGATAGACCAGACAATATTGAAGATCTAAAGCACAAAATTATGGCGGAGATACGTACTATACCACCTGAAGTCATTCGTAATGCTGTGGACGGCTATTACTATCGCCTAGGAGAATGTCAGACAGTAAATGGAGGACATTTTCAGTATTTGCTGCATTAAATCACCTGTGAATAGAATTTAATAAAGTTTAATTTTATAAATTAAAAACAATCCTGGTTATTGCAAACATAAAACTTATTTATTTGGTATGGCTGGATTCCATTTTTCATGTGCTTTTCAACGAGCCTCCACAAAACACAGGTTTACATTTGAAAAAAAGTTGGGGTAACTGGGGTTTAGGAGGGGGTCGGCTTTTTTTTATTTAACCAAAAAATGTGAAAAACACAAAATCAGTTACCTTGTTTCAGCGTTTTTTCAAAACATTGTTTCCACAAAAAGTATGAATTTTATTCCAGACCCAGACCCTTGGCCATCCCTGTATTTTAAAATACGTGTTTTTTTTTCTTGAATTGGCTTGATTTTAATTTCTACTATACGTATTCCAAAATTATTTATTTGAATAATTTTTCGTTTTATGCAATCAGAATTTTACATTTCTCGTCCTCCTTCTCTATCTTACATACAAAATGATCTTTAATAAGTAGTGTTTTTTCATCGACCTACTCTTATCAGAAATATTATTTGTTTGGGAAAGTGATACTTCTCACATGCATTAAACACGTTTTCCAGTTGTTTGATATTTAAATACGAACTTGAATTTTTTTTTTCGTTTTTCAGATGGTATTGGCGTTATTAATATGAATGTGTATTTTTATTTATTTTTTTATTTTTATTATTATTTTTTAAATTATATATTTTGCTTTGGCGTAATTTTAAATAATTTAAGGTAGGTACTTTTGAAATTTTTATATTCTATAAAAATAATTTATTTTGTTTTTTGTATTAAGTGGAAAATTGGAGCGTATTAAAAATAAAAATAGTAAAATTATTTCTTACGGGAATATGACCATGACCTATTACTCAAACAAGTTGCTTACTGGAATTCTCAACTTTTAACCAATTAAAAAATATATTTAATAGAGAACATCAACAATTTATAATCATACTACGTGATACTATAGGTACTTTGATGGAAAAACACCTATTGGAATTTTGTAAATTGTTGATGTTCTCTATTAAATAAATTTTGTAATTGGTTAAAAGTTGAAAATATCTTATCTTTGCACTAAGCAACTTGTTTATTCTCGTAAAAATAATTTTACTATTTTTTATTTTTAATACGCTCCAATTATCCACTTAATACAAAAAACAAAATAAAATATTTTTGTAGAATATAAAAATTTCAAAAGTAACTACCTTAAATTATTTAAAATTACGCCAAAGCAAAATGTATAATTAAAAAATAATAATAAAAATAAAAATATATATAAAAACACATAATCATAATAACGCCAATACCATCTGAAAAACGATAAGAAAATTAAAGTTCGTATTTAAAAAAAGAAAGTTGATGATGATCCCTTGAAGACGAAACGTCGGATTTCAAACTGGATACCATCATTGGATAGAGCGGAAAAAGTGGCAATGCAAAAGTGTAATTTAATTTGAAATCCGTTTTTAAATAAGCCCAGGAAAAAAATAAAACGATTTTTCAAAATTTCGGTTTTTTCCGGATATCTCCGTAAATACTCGGAATTTTAAAACTTTCTAAACGGCATATGATTAGGCACCTAAATGGGCAATTTTGCCTTAATTTGACCGACACTGTATCTCTTACGGTTTTCGAGTTCCCCATACATAGACACGAATTCGAGCCACCCTGTACAGGGTGTAGGGTTCCCAACTTGAGCATCGACCATTCCGGAACAATTGTTTTTCAGTGGCGGCTCGTTTCACGAAACAGCTCGCCGTAGGAGGTGGTAGAAGCAAATCCGCCGAAGGCGGAATATTTTGGAGGTGCCACGCCCAATTTTTACTCAAAAGTAGTTAAAATCGTTTAAAAAACAAGGATTCGGCGCCCTCTTATTTGGCAATTCTGCGCACTTAATGAAATAACTAAGTAGGTACTTATCCATTCCAGAAGAGTAAAATATTAAAACAGTTTATTGTAACAACAAATCAAGAAAGTTCGAAAAAAATTCATGAGAAGTTCGAAAATGTTCAAAAAAAAATCTAAATTTGATGGAAAAACCATGACAGACTGAATATCCAAAGGTGTGTAGAGTAGCGTACTAAGCGTACGCGTACAAACCGGCATAGACAATATTTTCGTCGCGAAATCACTCCACTCGACTTCTCGTGCGCATAGTGCAAATAGCAAAATGGACGGCGCGGCGGTCGTCGCAGTTCGCAGCGTTGCCGTATGAACGAAAATTTCTGAACATTGTTAAGTTTAGGATTTCGGGATTTTTTAAGTCCCGGCCAAGGAAAAATTTGACAAATTGATATTTGAGCAAACTAGGTCTCGTTTGAGAGAGGAAACCTTGCTTATTAAGAACAAAATATACCCATGACAAATTGGTATTTGGGCGCCAATTCAAAAGTTCATGGTTTTTAAAATTTTTCCCCGAAATTTCAATTATATTTTAACAGAAAGTAGATCAAATTTGCAGGAAAACTTTTAAACCGCATATCGATAACTTCACGCGTTCATAAGTTATTGCCAGAAGAGCATTTTTTAACAACGCATGCATTGAAAAAACGAATAAGTTTCGAACTTCTGTGGTCAAGCATGTCATGGCTATTATAAAAAAATATTTATTATCAAAAATAATTACCGAATTCGAATAAAACATTTCAATATAATGTCTCATGTGCTCAAACCGCCTCCCATCATGTTGCACACATTGTTTCAATCTTTGTTGGGTGGAGAAAATTGCCGCTTCGATTTCAACCGCTGGCAGTTGAAGAAGAAGGATATGGTAATTAATGTAGTCTTTTAAAATATTACGAACAGTAGTTCGTGCTATACCCAAGTTTGAAGATAATGCCCTAGTTCCTAATGTTATACTCTATGTATGCCATCAGGACATTAATAATTGCCTTCAGTTCTTCCATTGCCACGCCTACAGAATTTAGGACGAAGAAAACTGCCAGTATCGAGTAATCGCTGTGCCAAGAGTGGGAAAAATTTGACTTTTCTTTCAAAGAAGTTTGTTTTTCGTTTCTACGGCCTATTAAATGTGAAAAAGTATAAAAACATACGTGTGAATTACTGAGTCCGAAATTGGTCAAAAAAAGGGCAAATTTTTTATTTTATTCTACTCAAATTTTTGGCTGATATTTTAATTTAGGAGACAGATTACGATAACTATAATACTAAAACTGGGTACCTGAGATAAGCTTCGTCAAATTGTTGCACCAAATTTCTTAAAATATTGGAGCAGTCCTAAGTCAGAATTTAGACTTATTTCCGAGCATATTTCCTATTATGTTATTATTATAGTATCATTAATGTTATCTTCATGATTGTTTTGATTATTTTTGTTAATAAAACATTTTTTACTTTAGTCATGGCATGCTTGATCACAAAAATTCGAAAAATAATTTGTTTTCCACAGCATGCATTGTTAAAAAATGCTCTTCTGGCAATAACTATTGAACGCGTGGAAGTTATCGATATGCGGTTTAGAGGTTTTTTTCTTGCAAATTTGATCTACTTTCTCTTTCTGTTAAAATAATGGTATCATTATATTTGAAATTTCGGAGAAAAATGAAAAAAACCATGAACTTTTGAATTGGCGCCCCCTAGCTGGAACAGCAAAAACCAATTTGTCATAGGTATATCTTGTTCTTAATAAGCAAGGTTTCCTCTCTTAAACGAGACCTAGTTTGCTCAAATATGTTGAGTCAAGCTAAAGTTATAGGCATTTCAATCAGTCAGATTTCTCCCTTTCCCTCCGCCCTTATTTCATGCCCTACAATCAAAAGTGATGAACAAAAAAGATGTAGAATTTCACGAGGATTACAGTGGTGGTATTCTTTTATCAAATTATAATAGAACAGTTTTGAGTAAAATGCATTTTTCTACCCGACCATAGCTATTGCGCTCCCTAGCGGTAAAGGTATGAACTTGAAAATTATTTCCAGTGTTTTTCTTTTGCTCACTTTGATTATATAATTTTTTCACGCAAGTCTCTACGACTAGTAGTTTCTGAGATACAGCCGCTTACCTCGCTTATTTGCCCACCTTGTACTACGCTTCATTCTGCTGGTCACTAGGGACTACCTATTAGGGAAGGTTCGGCAGCACCACCTTTTAAACATGCTGAAGATGCATTTTCAATAATTATCATCAGGTGATATTTAAGTTTGGATGAAATAATATTGAACAATGGATCAAGGATCACCCGCTTAAATATTCAATCCAATATTTTTTTACTAAGGTTTTTTCCTTTCGTTGAAACGGAGCTTGAAGAATATCAGAGCAGTCATCTACAAGTCACAAGATATTCATTGTGCGAGAGAGATTCTGGAGATTAATTGGGTTTGGGACCTTCGCAAAAATGCATTACAACAACATATCTATTCCTAGATCTGTTATTACAACCAATACCCACTCAAGAACATGTTGTTACAACACATTTATATCCACAATATCGAAACAGAATTTTTTTGCTTACCATTTTAGCATCATCAGGAAATGATTAGAACCATTTTAAATTATCAGATAAAAATGTTATCATTCGACGCGCGTTTTGCTAACCATGTTGACATCATCAGGAGATGGTTAATTTTTTTCAATCATCTCCGGGTGATGCTATCTTGGTTAGCAAAACGCGCGTCAAGTGTAAAAATTCTGTTTCGGTATTGTGGAAACAACTGTTTTGTGGTGAATTTTTCCCAAGGTTCCAAACCCCAACTTATTCTGATCATGCCGTTATACGCTGCTTTAAAGTTTTTTTGGAGATTTTCTTTAGATTTATCTTAACGTTGGCAATTAAAAGGTTATGGTCTGACCAACACCCTCTAGACAAGAAGGCCCTGAAACTAAGAAAATCATTAGCCAACGTGGCCACTTCTGTTGGGACCGAAACTAACTGCTGTAAGGGGTATATTTCGAGTTTTTAATATAAAATATGTTTAAAATTATGAAATGTATGCATTTTCAGTGAACAATTTATACAAAGCAAGTAATTTATTGTGTTAATGATAAGGTCATTGTCCTGTGTTCGTGAAAATAGACTCCTAACCCTACACTATACTTTTTAATTATTCTACATTATACAATTAAATACTTAAAGATTATAGTTAGACACTGACTGCTCTGGTGCAAGGTATGCTTCCACAAATATATATTCTAATTTAAAAGCTATACCTAGTAATATCTAAAACAACTGAAATTTTAATATTCAAGTACTGCCTGCCAACAAAATATAATAATATTTTTATTTCGTGGCTTTATAATAATAATGCCTACTTACCTATTTACTTTAACTGCCTTTTAACTCTACATATAACAAGTTTTAGGTAACAACAGATATTTTTAGGCTACAGCCGGACAACATCAGCTGTTTGATTTTAATACCTCAGTTTTACTTAGGATACCTGAACACTTTTTATTTGCAGCATTATTGGTTTAAGTTCAGTCGCGTAGTTGAGAACACTGACTTTGAAATAATTGTGTATAATAGTGTTGAGTGAATTGAAAACATGGTGCTAACCTGTTGTGTTGCCAAATGTAAAGGGATTTAAAAATTTGTACCCAAGGTACAATTTTGTAATTTCCAAAAAAAGGTGAATTGTGGCAGCAGCGGGTAAATTCAATTAAAACGGAAAAATCATTTGTTCCAACCAAGAATAATCGGGTAAGCCTTGGTTTTCTATTTTCATAGGCAGTTACTAGTCATACGCACTGTATTAGAGGATTCGCTTAATATTACGTGCACAACATATGAGATTAATTAATTGTGTGATTTCTCTATTTTTACCTAAAAAATGCTTTGCAATACCTGCTTATTTTACCACTAGGGTGGTTGTATTATATTCAATGACTGTCTTGACCGAGATCTTGGTCTAATGCAAGCAAATAAAGCAAATATGTATTTTAGGTGTGTGAAATCCACTTTAGACCAAATGAATATATGTTTTATTGATACTGATGACACTCCTCAAGCTTACTTAAACTCTATTGTCTTTAATTCTGAAAATCTATTTATATCAATAGAGCAAATGGGTGCGGCATATTATCAACAAAATTGTATGTCAAGACAAAAGCCAACCCAACTTATCTCTTGAAGTACCTACATGATGTCCATATTGTAGAGAAAGTTCTTACTGAAGCTGCTTATTTTCTAAAACAACATACCGAACAGCGTTTTGTAGAAGGCAATTTAAATATTTTAAGTGACATTTTAACATCTTTAGGAACACACTCTATTTTTTGTATTTACAATAATTACAAGTTCCAAAAAATTCATCACTCAACAGTACAAAGTCAACCAGTTCAAAAAATGTTTCGAAAACGTCTAGTCAAGTAAGTGTTTTATTTTTTTCTCTCTCTTTGTTTGTTATTGGTATCAAAAAATATATGCTGCAACAACTAGGCCAAAAAGCTAAAGAAACCTAGTGATGCAAGTAATTTTTTATTGCCCAGGCTAAAACTAAAAACAATAGGTAACATTTTCAAAATTCAGCTTTCCTAACAATTTAAAGTTTATTTTTAAAACAATTGTGTTAAATCAAAACACTCCTCAAAAGTAAACATTAATTTTTTCACATTATTATCTTATCTGAGTAACTATGTGTTCTTGTTTTAGTTTATATACACTTCGAGATATATTTTAATCAACCACTGTATATTTATAAATTAATAACTATAGTCCTTATTATTTATATCATAGCATATTATAATTGTTAAACTACTTATTATAATAATTATTATGTTCCTTTCTGTGATGGGTATGGCTCCCAAATGATTTTTTGTTGTTATTTTGGTAAATGACATGTAATTAACTCTTAAAAATAATTTAGGTATGTATTTTTTTGAAGTCAAAAAGTAAGAAAAGTAGTTTATATATAAATTAATACGTTTATCATTGTTAGAGCCTGCTCCCTACGCGCGACACCATCTTAGATTTAGCTGCCAGGACTTCTTGTTTAGAAGGTGTTGGCTTGGGATAAGCTGTAACTCATGTTATAGTGTTTCGGTAGCCTTTTTTTGCGTGAGATGTATTCGATCTGGTTTCTAATGATGTGACTGGAGTTTTCCGTGTGTATAAATGACCCTTAGACAATTTCAAACCAAGTATTGGAAATAACGAGTTCTTGTTCTTGACAGAAACGGTAGTGTCTGTCACCTCCGTCATTTCTCTAATTTTAGCATTAACGTCGCCCAAAATATATGCCACTTCGTTGTTTTTCAGTGATTCCACAAGTTGGTTCAAATGTTCGTACATGCTTTCGACATCATGGTGATATTTTTCCTCTGCTGTTGGTGTATTATTTGTATAATGTTTATATTAAAAGATTGATCACTAAGTTGTAGTGTACAAAACTCCAACACCGTTGCGGTAATTTTTCTCATCGGCTTCACTGCCATAGTAGTATAATGTCTCTGTTTCGTGGAAGCACATACTCGCCAATCCTCCTGATTTGAACCATCTCTTTTACAGCCTGTTCAAGTTTTCCAGCCGCATGCAAAATTCTCACATTCCATGTCGTAATTCTAATATCGGGCTTCACTTTCTTGAGCTGGGGGATTCTTAGCACCCCTGCCCACTGAAGGGCTGCCCGGGACTAAGGACCTTTTCATTGTTTGGTCTGCCTATAGTGATTTTCTGAGGAAATATAATTACCACAGTGATTTGCCCTTGCCTTCTTTTGTTTTTACTTCAGCCGATCCGCTGCGCTGGGTGCAGACGCTGTCAGCAGCTTAGGGTTATACTCCTGAAAAGCTTTGAAAGAGAGAACCTTATGAATCTACGTTGCACACATTCTAGACGGTCGATGTACACAACATATCTTGAATTCCAAATAACAGTACCAAAATGTAACCTGCTAAGCACCAGAAAATTGTACAAACATACAGGGTGGCCCATTAGTGTGACAAAGACTCGTATCTCCCTTATTTACAGAGATACAAAAAAAGTTAAATACAAAAGTTGTTGGATATGTCGTGGTCCATAGTGTAAAAATATTTTCAATTATACAGGGTCCTTCGTAAAAGCCTGGTGTTTGTTTTTTACTTTTTTTAAATGGAATGCCCTTTATATTATTGCACATTTAGATTCTACATAAAATTCTAGATATATTTCATGTATAATATCCTATACCTAAGTCTAACCGTTTTTGACAAATTTCAAATTTTATGTCAAAAATGACGTTTGCAGGCCAAAACATCATTGGCAATCTTTGCTAACCAAAGCCTTTATTAATTAATTGGGGTTAATTTCCTTGTAGAACAGGACCTACTTTAGTAGACTGTGTTGATATTTTTGTAATAAATTGATACAGGGTGATCAAAAACGGACAATAAAAAGTATATTCAAAAAAAACCTAAAAAGTTAATTTTTTTAAATGGAAACCTCCTATTTTTATAATTTTATCTTATTTAGCATTAAAAACAAAGGTGACTTTGTATAAGATTGTCTATTCGAAAAACTTGTAATTTTTGAAATATTGGCCATTTAACATTTTTCTATTGTAAAAATGCTATACGGCTTTTAAGGTTTGTCGTTAGTTGGCCATGACGGCGTGTCGCGTGAATCGCGTCGAAAAAAAAAAACAATCGAGCACTACAGATGATGCCACCATTTCTAGTTATTTGATAATTAGTGTTGTGTATTAGTGTATATTATAGAAATTTCATTTATAACTGAAATCAGAATTTTAAATAATGAATTTTTCACAAGCCAAAATTTTCGATATTTTTTTAATTTAAAATTTATGTCAGTAATAAAAATGAACACGAAATTATAATGGTAATCCTAATTATAACCCTAACTACGATATTTTTGAATTTTTGACAGAAAACGCACAGGCGGTGCACTTCAACTTAATTTTTTCTTAAATATAACATTTTTTTGAATTAAATAGTTAATATTATAAGCTGTTTAAGCAAGGGTATGCAAACAATGACTCAGGAGACCGAATCCCGTCTGTTATTATAGAAAATGAGTTATTAATATTAATATTAAATTGGTAATATATCGAAAACTATAACGGAGTATAACTAGTTGTACAGATACACCTTAAAATACTAGATAAACGTCAAATACTTACTACCTAATTAAATGTTCGAAATGTTCGCCCCCTTCTTGAATACACAGTGCAGTACGGCTCTCGAATTCGCTGCTTAAATTTCGACACATTTCAACACTGGTATCTTGAAAACAGTTTCTAATTCTAATCTTCATGTCATCCTTTGTTGTAGGCCATATTTTATATACTTGCTCTTTTATATACCCCCATATGCTAAAGTCCATTTTGGTTAGATCTGGGGTTCTAGCGGGCCTCGAAACAGGCCCTCTCCTGCCAATCCAACGATCTGGATATCTTGCATTTAAAAATGTTATGATCGACCCTGTATAATGGACTGGGGCCCCATCAGGAAGAAACCACATTTCTTGTTGTGTTTAATTTGGCACTTGAGCCAATAATTTATCTAAATGTTCATGTAAACAGTCTAAGTATACTTCCCCTGTTACTCTTTGATCAAAGAAGTATGGTCCAATTACATTGTTACCGACAACACCGCCCCAAACATTTAAGGTCCATCTAGTTTGGGCAGTATATCTAACAAAATATGGACTTTCAGTCGATTAGTAATGAAAATTGTGTCTATTTACACATCCGTTTCTGTGAAATGTGGCCTCATCTGTGAATAGGATCAAGTGATCAAAATTTCTTTTCTGATTTATTTTGTTTTGAGCCCACAAATAAAACTCCAATCGTCTTTGGTAATCTTCGGCAACCAACTCCTGAAGTACTTGAATATGATAGGGGTGCATTTTTGAGACTTCAGTATTCGCTGAACCGTACTTCGTTCAACAACAACCTGCTGAGAAAGGGATCGCTGTCCAATATGCGGTTTTTCTGTTACTGTTAATAGTACATTTAATTGATTTTCTTCAGTTTATGCATGCTTTTCCCGAGTATTCTTTTCATATGCCACGCTGCCAGTTCTTTCAAAACGCTCCAGAAATTTTTCGAATGCCCTTCTTTCAGGTTGCCGTCTCTAATAGCGCATTCTTGTCACTAGCTCCCAAAACAAAGATCATTTCGACCATTTCGGCTTGTGAAAAATTCATTATTTAAAATTCTGATTTCAGTGATAAATGAAATTTTTATAATATACACTAATACACAACACAAATTATCAAATAACAAGAAATGGTGGCATCATCTGTAGTGCTCGATTGTTTTTTTTTTCGACGCGACTCACGCGACACCGCCAAGGCCAACTAACGACAAACCTTAAAAGCCGTATAGCATTTTTACAATAGAAAAATGTTAAATGGCCAATATTTCAAAAACTACAAGTTTTTCGAATAGACAATCTTATACAAAGTCACCTTTATTTTTAATGCTAAATAAGATAAAATTATTAAAATAGGAGGTTTCCATTTAAAAAAATTAACTTTTTAGGTTTTTTTGAATATACTTTTTATTGACCGTTTTTGATCACCCTGTATCAATTTATTAAAAAAATATCAACACAGTCTACTAAAGTAGGTCCTGTTCTACAAGGAAATTAACCCCAATTAATTAATTAGGGCTTTGGTTAGCAAAGATTGCCAATGATGTTTTGGCCTGCAAACGTCATTTTTGACATAAAATTTTAAATTTGTCAAAAACGGTTAGACTTAGGTATAGGATATTATACATGAAATATATCTAGAATTTTATGTAGAATCTAAATGTGCAATAATATAAAGGGCATTCCATTTAAAAAAAGTAAAGAAACAAACACCAGGCTTTTACGAAGCACCCTGTATAATTGAAAATATTTTTACACTATGGACCACGACATATCCTACAACTTTTATATTTAACTTTTTTTTGTATCTCTGTAAATAAGGGAGATACTGGACTTTGTCACACTAATGGGCCACCCTGTATAATGGATTTCGTATTTGAAAACATAGCACACTTACGCATAACGTATCCCACTGTTTTGATGACCTATATAACAACCATATCTATATGGAGGTCAAAAATTAGTTCAGAGTATATCAGAACTCCCAGGTCCCGCACATGATCACCTTTAGAAAGAGAACCTTATTAATTATGTAATCAAAATTATATTCCACCCTACCTCAAATGAAACTAATGGTCCAGGGGCTTGCGATCCATGAATCATCAACCGAAAAAAATTCTAGCATCGTTATGAACTGCAACATCCTAAATATAAAGGTTCAGCCTGCATAAAATAATAAGCCTTGCCAATACCGCGCCAACCTATATACGAGTACGTAAGCAACATTTCAAGTTAAATACATCCATCGAGAAAAGATAATAGCACATTACTCTATATTTGTCATACGGACAACAATGTGTCCAGTATTTTCTTAATACGTCTCTCTCCCATCTGCCCGACCACTCCGAGCTTCGATAAGCAAGATCTCCAGTTGCTTCTCGGTTTACATACGAAATTTTCGGGGTCAAATGCTAGATCCTAGAGGTTAAGTTCCGGGGGCTTTACCGGCGGAATAAGCAGTTGTGTTGATTAAATACGCGTTCAGGTGACATTTGTACTTGTATACTTTGTTGGAAACCAAGTATTTATTTTTTTATTTGAATAGATAGACGCCAGACAGTTACACAAAATGGCATCTTCATCGACTCATTTTTTGAAAAGTGATTTATCAGCTGTTAGGACTGTGCAGTTGTGTGCATGTGTAGTGTGCTTCATGTTGGACAAACGGTTCAGTTCTCGGAGTTTATTGAAAAATCAAGCATAATAAATAAATATAAGTCAAAA
The DNA here is from genome assembly GCA_016904865.1 of Pissodes strobi. Lineage (NCBI taxonomy): Eukaryota > Metazoa > Arthropoda > Insecta > Coleoptera > Curculionidae > Pissodes > Pissodes strobi. The sequence goes on along the minus strand of MU182167.1, from coordinate 237,920 downwards.
CATGAGATAAAAAATGAGAGGAGAAGCCAATTACACTTTAAATAGGCGAGTTTTTATAAATTGCTTCCCTTCTTTCAAATTCCGCCGCACTCCACTGTAATGGCCATAGACCTTTAATTTAAGAAATAAGCTATTTTCGTTGCAGAATCGGGTTAACCTGTTCAAATCCTTATGTATACTTTCACAATCGCTAATACTATTTTTATATAATCGGCGTCAAGCAAAAAATTGCAGTTTTGGAAACAACTTTCATATTATTAACATAGACAATGAATAATATAGGACCAAGATGCCCTGGAGCACACCGGAAGTTGGTGTAAATGGATCTGAGGTGAACTCCCGAAGTGGCACATATTGAGATCTGATGTTCGTAATATAGGAGCACACCCAGTTCAGCAGGCTGTCAGCCACACCGACCGACCTCTGCAAGGCGAGTAAGCAGGACATTGTGACTTATCTTCAGTCACAGTGTCTGCCCTACACCTTTCATTAGGGCTTTTACCGACACATTGCCTCCCGACAGACTCATAATTACAAAATCTATTAGGGTTACTAGCTAAGTCACCTACATATAGCCCTTTAAATTTAGACTCAGTGAGTCTATGAGAATGGCCCCTAAGGAATTTAGACTAATAATTGTAATAATTTGGATTTTTATATTGCTTTCACATTTTTGTGTTTGGTGCCGTGCCTTATTATTTCAGTCGTATTGGATCTGTAGTAGGTGGGGATTTATTTATTTTTAGTATAAATTGGAACAGGCTCATATACAATACTATCAATTGCTGAGTTGAAAGAGTGTATAATGCGTAAAAGTGAAGAAATGAGAAACGAACAATGAAGAAGCAGAATGTCGGATAATTTCAATTTAAAAATTAACCAAACGTGGTCGAGTGAAAAACTCGAAAACTAATAATTTTTTCAGAATAGTTGACAATCATAACCGGCCGGTTGATTTATCAGAGCGCAGAAAATTCGCTTATTTCAAGAGAATGACTGAGCGGAATCAGCTATTTTCGATCACTTTGAATGTTGCTCCAAAGATACAGAAATAATACCAATTTTATGACAAAATTACAAAGTCTCGAGTTTGCAGGATACTGTGAGTATTTTAGCACCTGCAATGAAACAAACATGCATTAAATTTTTAATGATTTATGTACCCGTTGCTATAAATTATAATGGTTTCGTTAAATCTGTTAATCAAAACTTAAGGTCGTAAAAATGTTTCATGATTAACGCGGAGTAACATTAACTTGATCTAATTTTAAAATGATTTTTAAAATCAGTGGAAGAAAAGTGTGACGTTCGTGGTAATGTTTATCGGCGTAGAAGTACAATTTCGATTTTGGAAAATTTTCATTAAAACCGCAATCCACTTGGACAATTTCGAACATAAATAGAAATTTAAAATTTTGGCCTACACGCGGGCATCAAAAATTGTATGCCGATATTTAGGGATATAGCTCTTTGAGGAATCAAGGACAGAGTAAAACATGCAGTAAGAACAAGATAATAAAACAGTCATTCCAAAATTATCAATTCAATTATAAACTAAGTTTTACTAAAATACAGGTACTGACAAGTGACGAGTATTAGACAAAAATACTCAGTGCAGGTAAACATGTAATAAATTGAACAAAAAACGTAGAGGCACTTACTAACTATCAAGATGGTGTCACAGGAGAAAGGATTATTCAATTTAAAAACAAGTTTAGACAGTAAAATTATTACTCTAGAAATAGATATCACAATTAATAAAACAAAATTGATATCGTTAGGGAATTTCAAAGAATTTTTTAGAGAAATTAAACATAATAATATAAAAAAAATAATAACCTCATAACCTCAAAAGCAAACAACATAAATTAATAAGAAAACTGGATAAAAACTTAACTAATATAGAAATTCTAAACAAAAAAAAAAAAAAAATAAAAGA
>MU182167.1:208690-230737 GCA_016904865.1 Pissodes strobi | reverse complement strand
CCATGGCTAAAATAAAAAAATATGTATTTTCAAGAATAATTATTAAACAATCATTTAAAGGGCCGAATTCGAATAAAATATTTCAATTTAATGTCTGAAGTGTTCAAACTGTCTCCCATCATGTTCCATATATTGTTTCAATCTTTGTTGGGTGGAGAAAACTACCGCCTCGATTTCAACCGCTGACAGTTGAAGAAGAAGAATTGCATGTCGAATTCTATTTTCCATGCCTATCCTTGTCGTCGGTTGAGCTTAACAGACATTGTCTTTTTGGTGTCCCCCATAAATAGAAGTGGAGACACGTCAAGTCGGGCGTCCTGGCCGACCAGTGAAATAAGCTTCCCCTTCCTGTCCAGCGCTCCTGAAGCGTCTGGTCGGCTGGGCAACCGTCCAATTGCAGAAACATGTTTAGCCTAGTTTCCAATGGCACATCTTCTAACAAAATCGGCAACTCACTTAATAGTGACTTTGATGTTAACTGTCAATACCGAGTGGGAGCGTTGCTTGACGGTTTTATGGTTGATATTGCGGTCCTGACCAGAAAACTTACAAAAAGTGATTTTGTCGTCATATTTGCAGGAAAGGAGAACGTAGTTAAAGGAACTGCTATATCGAATGCAATTTTGGACCAACTCAGTAAACTCACGACTAGCAGAAACTTGGTAATAGTTTGGGTTAGTTTGGATTAGTGCGAGATAGGAGAATATTAAATAAATTTATTAATGACAATAACCTCACTATATTCAGCAGAGTTTTCCAGGTTTGGTCCTGATATGGGAGCATCTGCTGAGGCTTGCAACGTATCCCACAAGAGTAATTTTTGTCATTCCCGGTGTCGGAGGAAGAATATATCGGGTCATGGAAATATGTTTCCCAACAGGAATCGACCCTTTCAACTGAATGCGAGGGTAAAAATGCATTGGGCTTTAGCACGGATTTTGTGCAATCGTCGAACTTCTCTCCTCAAATACCGCTATAGAGTTTTATTATCAGAATGTCCGGGTTCTAAGAACTAAGGCCGACGAGCTTTTGAGATCCAGTCACGCTTGCAGCTATGTGCTGATAGCTCTCTCCGATATATTGTTCAATTCTGAATTGTTCAGTAAACAATATACTGTCTATAGAAGAGATCGGAACTATTCCGAGCTTGACTGTCTGAGAGGTGGCGGTGTTCTTATAGCCACGTCGATCAAGATTGACGCTTCCGATGTATCTACCCCGACCTGACTTTTAACACATACGAGGATGCCTAGATTCAGTTGAACATTGCTGAGTGTAGGCTTGCTGTGTGTTGTGTCTATATACTTCCAAATTCGACTATTGGGTGCTACCAGTCCTTCTGTAACACCTGCGAATCTCTACAGAACAAGTAAACAAATCACAGATTTTTAATATACGGCGACTTTAACCTTCCACTGATCAGGTGGATACTTGAGGATGACTCATTGGTCCCAACGCAATTTCACTCACAGATTCTCATCGACACAATGTATTTTCTTGAGTTGCAGCAGCTGAATTCGGTTCAAAACTCCCTCGGTAGAACACTTGATCTGATCTTCGCTGATAGCCCAGACAGTTTTTTGCTTCGGCTTGCTCTCTTCCACTGCTGAGAATGGATAATTACCATCCTGCGACCTGATTTTGATACAGCTGAACGGTTGCGGTCTATCAGTTTCTTAGAGCCATTTACTCCGAACTGAATCAATTTTACGAGGAGATTGACTATTGTTGATATTGGCGCAATGATTTGTCGCTTCTATGAGGGGATAGTTGAGAGCATCGGTCGCTTTGTGGCGAGGAAGTGTGTTGCGATAAAAAAATTACCTTGAGATATTTTTGGTCACCTTTCGTAGCTCCGTTCTGCTTTAACCTATTGGAAAAGTGAAATTTGCTACTTATAGAGTTTTTTACGTAGGAATCCTACGTAGCGGACTTATACTGTTTCTAATTGTAATATTTTTTTATATATCAATCAATATTCTTTTTTTATCAGCAATACACACATTTACCCTAAATCTAGATAATATAATAATAATTTGGATAAATCGTACTTCCCAGCGATTACGTTGTGGGGGGCTTGTGCAGGAAAGATATGAGGCAAATATATGATTTTTTTAATGGGACAATGCTTGCATTCATTTTTTTTATAGTTCATCAAAAGCTTTTCAAAAAATATATATTATGTTATATTTTTTTTATTGAAGTCATTAAATCACTTTTCTACATATTTTATTTCATACACGGGCACCAAATAATTGTTGATATGTTTGAAACAAATCATCAGTGTTTTATTATTGCTATTTATTTGTCATTGTATTTTAATTTTTTAGATACTATTTATTCGGATTTCCATATTTGATAGGTATCCAGAGAGGCAACAATCAAGCACAGCCATTTTTATAAGAATTAAAACCAAAAAGCAAAGAACGTTTTATTGTTGTCATCCCTTCATCACACTGACACAGTGGATGATGAAATTAGCACACCAGAAATTAATTCATTTCATAACACAATGAAATGTGGAGTAGACATTGTGGACAAAATGGCAGCAACAATGTTGCCAGAAATACAAAACGTTGGTCCTTAGTAACTATTTATGGAATACTAAATATTGCCTATATTAACGCTTTTGTAATTTTAAGACACAATCATCCCACTTCTGATTTAAAGTAAGGAACGACGACTGTTTATAAAAAGTTTGGGAAAAGAACTGGTAAAAGACCACAAGTTCTTCGGGACTACACACGAACATTCGCGACGCTGCTGCTGCGAAATATTTTGGTACCAAGGGGCAAGATGAACCTGATCCCCCTCCAAAAAGCAGGGGTCATTGCAAATATTTCAAAAAACGCAAAACGCGGTATTTTGGCAAATCCTGGTATTTTGGCAAATCCTGGTATTTTGGCAAATCCTGGCTCTACATGGAGCATATTTTAGCCTGTTGTAAAGAATGTGTGCAACAGCAGGCGAATAATTAGGGTTAAAGTTTAGGTTGCTGTAATTTCTGTAATTAATTGAATTTTTTTTTATGGATACCTATATGCATTTTGTCTTAGTTTTATATCACTTATCTAAGAATTTGTTATTTAAGTTTTGCAGTTTGCGTTTTTGAAGTGAAACTTCTTTAGCGAGTGTTGTAAGTCCGAAAAAATGAAACGGAAATCAAATGAAACGGAAATCAAATGAAACGGAAATCAAAGTGAAACACTTTAATGAAGCATGTTCCAGTATAGCTAGAGGGCTGACATTTTCAGGACATGTAGCCGGGGTAAAATGAGGATCCTGGACGAAAACTAGACCCCGTAACCCCTTCTCCTTCCTTTCGGCCAGGAGAGAATGGAGAAAGAAAAACTAAAATAATTAATTTCAGGAGAACGGGAAGAGCTACGGGGTACAAATTTTTATGGTAGGTGCGTCTCATAGGGGGCTACCTTTGACCGGGGCTCTAATTTAAAGGGGGATTTTGGGAAAAAAACGTTTTTTGTCGATATCTCTGCAACGGAGCATCGAATCGAAAATCTGACAAGCGATCATCAGTAGGTGTGGGGGGGGGGGGATTATACCACACCCCCTCTCCCCTAGGCCACCCAAAAATTTTCGAAAAAATGGGAAAAAATTTAAAAAAAAACGTAGAAAATTGTTCGGATAGTTAATAAAAGTATTATAAAACGAAATAAGAAAGAAATATATAAAAAAAAGTTAGAGAAACGCGGTTTTCGGCGAAAAAAAGGCGAGGGAGTTGAGCTACGAGGTCGGGGATGGCAAAATGGAAAGAAAAAAATGCTTTATGGAAAAAAAGTTGAAAAAAAGAAAAGAATTTAAAAAGTGTCGAAACCGGGGACAAAAGTTGAGGAAAAAAAAGCTTAAAAAAAAACTCAATTCCTAATATCGCTTTCAGAAGTTTCACTTCAGTTGTGTGCTTACGAAGTAAGGCACATAATTTTTTTTAACTATTTATGTTTGTTAAAACAAATGTTTAAAATTAGTCTTTTTCTTTTTTTTCTGTATTACAAAAAAATGCAAATATAATTCTTGGTATATAATAAAAAACAATAATACAAATGTAACAAAGAAGTGAAGAAATAATGTTTTGCCAAATTTAATAATAAAAGCAAAAATGCGCTACGCCATATTTTGTCCTAATACACACAGTATTTGTGTGTTTTTATAATTTGCAAGTGTTTACACATCATTTCTGATATTAACCAAAACTAACCCAAATCCAAAGTTTGAATCATCCGCATACATTGTATCATTATTAACAAAGTTGGTGCCAACAAGCTATCCTGTAGTATACCAACTCCGTTCATCAATGTACTTCAGATAGCAATTTTGAGAACCTGATTTCGATCTGAAAGATAAGATTTTATGCAGACCAGGGCAATGCTTCTGACACCGATTCATTTCAATATAAGAAAAGGATTTCGTCTTACACTGTATCGAAAGCTCTAGTGAAATAAAAAAAATACCAGCTATTGATCTTCGTGCTTCCATAGACTCTAAAATATTTTTTACACTCATAAATAGCAGGCTGCAGTCTCGCGAGTACCTTTAGACTTCACTAAGCCATGTTGCTAACGTGTTATTATTTTATATATATGTATTTAGAAAATTCAATAAGATATTCTAGTCTGCTATATCGACATCCAAAAATAATATTTGAGCAGCCCTCGCGCATGGTTATGATGTCACAGCCGTTTACACTTTTCCGTCCCCATCTGCTTGCACATTTCCGCCCCCTTTGCCGCGATTTACCCTCATACCGCCGCGTAAGATGTTTGTTTACACATCAAAAAGCTTCTCAAATTGGTTTTGAACTGCTATTGGTCTAATTTAGTATTATCCCAATTATTTTTAAAGATTGGTGATATTTTGGATACTTTCAAAATTTCAGGAAACTAACCCAGTTTTAATGAGATATTTACCTAAAATATGTATTATGTTATGACTTGATTTATTTTAAATTAAAAGTTGAAATAAAACATAGTTTGGCTTTCATGATAATGCCTAATTTATTGAGAAAATGGTCACAGTTATAAATTAGAAACTATTCGAAATCCACACGAGCCCAACTAACTAAACTTAAGCGTATGTAAAAATTATTTTTTCCTCTTTTTCGGTGCCTTCGACTAACTAACCCACTGATATAACGTTGAGAGAGACGTTTTCATAAATCGATCAATGGCTTAATCGGCTGTCACTCTATGACAAATTTAGTTCAATCCTAGATCACATATTATGCTCTAAAACCTCCTATGGGCATCCAAATTAATGCAGCCAAAGCACAGATTTAATCTGTGGCCAAAGGTTTCATCAAGCCGATTCAGTGATCACACAAAGCCACAGATTAACCCTCTGTGACAAAGCCTTCTTTTTGACGTCGATTAAACAGTTGCTTGCTACGAGCAAAACATTAACGCATTGAGAAATTCTAAGAAGCTTTCGCTAAAAACTAAGAAATTTCTAAATCGCCTTTCCATCAAAAAGTTGTCGGAGATGTGTTCATAAATTATAAATATACCTAATTTATAAGAATAAGAGACTAAGAACGAAATGAACTTCTAAAACCGTCAGATGTACGATGTAAGATGTTTGTTTCGCAATGATGCACGTCTGATAATTACCAAGGTATGCCAATTAACACAATTTTTGAAATGGATATAGTTTTTACACGCAGAAATGTGACATTGGATACATACTATCCGCATTTTGTTAATTGAGTCAAAGATAACAGGTTTAATTGCCAATCTTAAATTTATACACGAAGGAAAGATAATTTATTAATGGTACTTTGGCGAATGGTTGAAGCAACTGATTTTTAATCTGCTTGCAAATGGTCTGATTAAGTGTTATGCAAAATCACTACGTGGTCAGAATATATTACGTTGCATAAATGTCACGGGATACTCTATTTATGTTTATTTGGCTACAAAGTCGCCTGAGAGTTTTAGTAAAATTTGGGAACGAGAATTAAGCGGGGTCAGTTGAAATGGAAATGGATAATAATTGGAAAAAGGGTATAGCTACTCTACTTATAATTTTTCTGCCACTCTGGCAGAACTAAATTCAAGACTGTGTTTCTTTAATTACCTCGTGTTTTGTTTTCACTCACTATAAACACAACAAGGACATTTAACAGAACTCCAGGGATTCTCACCTTTTTCACGAAGTAAAAAAAATATAGTAAATCCAATCAACTGGATCCAAACAATTATTATATATACAGCAAGAAGTTCCGGTTGCAAAGAATACAAGTTCATGGAATAAGTCGATAATTTATGTCCTTGATTTTATTTTTAGTACATTTAATATCAGAAATAAGACGACTTTCGAAGAAGAATACAAAGCAGATGGTTACTCCGTTACTGCAGCAAATTAAAGATGGGGATAATATTGAATAAAATAACAATAAGGTTGAAGAAAAGATGGAAGAAAAGAGTGTAGTTTCAAGAGCGAGTTGATCATATCTGAAAGTGCCCTTGTCTTAAGAAGTTCTTCAAAGTCTAGGAAGATGTAGCTTGGTATATTTGGTGAGGTTACATTACCGATATCTAGTCAGCATCTTCAATCCATGAATGGAACAGTAAATAGTATTCTTCGAAAATGTGAAGAATATTCCTGATTAACACCTCTATAATTATCAGGGAACGGTTAGAATTTTGAAAATGGATACGTCAAATCCGTCTAGGAATTTGAGATTGGTATATAATGCTGGTCGGGTAAGCTGGTTAGCATAACCGATCAATAGTAATGAAGTGGCTAAAGCTGGTTAGATGCCAGATGCAATATACAAGGTGACTGTAAATGGTCTTTGCAAAACTCTAGCACAACATCTAAGGATCTGGCTCAATTTACATGTGGGAACTAATAATTTTTTGTCTACTCCTATCCTTTAATTGATTTATTAGACATTTACTACCAGTACCATAATGAATAATGAAGATCTTTCTGATACTGACATTTCATTATTAAACTGGGTTATAACCAATCCAAATTCAACATCGCAGTGATGACCATGATCATGACCTTTTAAACGTATCAATTTTAAGAGTCCATGGACAATTTACTTAAAAATTTCAAAAATTTAAGATTATTTTTCATTACTATGACTGGCCGTAGAAAAAAAAATACTGTATATGAAAGAGTTCTGTAGTTCCTTGCTGCAGAATCGTGCTATTTTCACTGAATCATGCAATTGTTCGAGCACACCTCCGAACTCTTCAAGTTTTTGTTCAGAACTTCCAGTTATGTATCTGGAACTCTCACCCCCAATTTCATGTTAGTCATATCTATCAAACTATGGCACCCAGAAGCATGATATTTTGACTGAACCTTGGAACTATTTCAGCACACCCCAGAACTGTCAAATTTTTGATCAGACCTCGCACGTATGTATCTGGAACTATCATCCTCAATTTCATACGATTCATATCTACCAAACTATAGCCCCTAGAAACTGAGCTGAACTTTAAACTATTCAAGCACACCCCAGAACTTATAAAGTTCCGATAATTTCCACGTATGTATCTGGAATTCTCACCTCCAATTTCATATTATTCATATCTACCAAACTCTTGCACCTAGAATCGTGCTGTTTTGACTGAACCTTAAACTTTTCACGGGCTCCCCAGAACTGTTAAATTTGCGATCAAAATTCCCATGTATGTATCTGGAACAATTTCATATTATTCATATCTACCAAACTATGGTATCTAGAACGGTGCTGTTTTGACAGAGCTTTGCAAATTTTTAAGCACACTCCAGAATTTTCAAATTTTCGATCGGAACTCTTACATATTATCTGGAACATTCACCCCCCAATTTCATATTAATCATATCTACCGTAATATGGCATCGAGAATAGTGCTGTCTTGACTGACTCATAAACTATTCAAGCACACCCTAGAACTTTTAAATTTTCGATGAGAATTCCCAAGTATGTATCTCATCCCCAATTTCATATTATTCATATCTACCAAACTAAGGCACCTAGAATCGTGCTGTTTTGACTGCACTTTGCAAATGTTCAAGCACACCCCAGAACTCCCACATTTTAGATTAGATCTTACGTATGTACCTGGAGCTCTCACGCCCCAATTTCATATTATTCATATCTACCAAGTCATGCTGTTTTGACTTATCTGTGCAAACGTTGAAATACACCACAAGACTCTAAAATTTTCGATCGGAACTCATACGTATGTATCTGGAATTCTCACTACCAATTTCATACTATTCATATCTGCCAAAGTATGGCACCTAGAAACTGAGCTGAACTTTAAACTATTCAAGTACACCCCAGAACTCTTAAAGTTCCGAGAATTTCCACGTATGTATCTGGAATTCTCACCTCCAATTTCCTATTGTTCATATCTATCAAACTATTGCACCTAGAATCTTGCTGTTTTGACTGAATCTTAAACTATTCACGCGCTCCCCAGAACTGTTAATTTTTCTATAAGAATTCCCACGTATGTATCTGGAACAATTTCATATTATTCATATCTACGAAACTATGGTACCTAGAACCATGCTGTTTTGACTGAGCTTTACAAATTTTCAAGCACTCCCCAGAATTTTAATATTTTCGATCGGAACTCTTACATATTATCTGGAACTCTCACCCCCAATTTCATACTATTCATATCTACCATACTATGGCACCTAGAATCATGCTGTTTTGACTGAATCTTAAACTATTCAAGCACACCCTAGAACTTTCAAATTTTCGATCAGAATTCTCACGTATGTATCTGGAACTCTCACCCCAAATTTCAATACTATTCATATCTGCCGAACTATGGCACCTAAAATCGTGCTGTTTTGACTTAACCTTAAACTATTCAAGCACACCATAGAATTTTTAAATTTTTTATTAGAATATATCTTCAACCATAAGCCCTAATTTCAAATTATTCATATTTACCATACTATGACATCTAGAAATGTGGTGTTTTTACTGAACATTGGCACTATGGCACCTAGATTCGTGGTGTTTTGCTGTTTTGAAATATTCAAGGACACCCAACACTTAAATTTTTGATCAGAGCTCCCAAGCCCAAGTATGTATTTGGAACTTTCATAATATTTATACTTGTCAAACTATGACACCTAGATTCGTGCTGTTTTGGATGAACCTTGAAACTAATCAAGCATATTCTAGAACTCCCAAAATTTCGATCAGAACTTCCACGTTTGTACCTGGAATTCTCAACCCCAAATTCATACTATTCATATCTGTCAAACTATGAAACCTAGAATCGTGCTGTTTTGATTGAACCTTGGAACTATACAAGCACACTCAATTTTTGATTAGAACTATAGTTGGAACTCTCACCCCCATTTTCATAATATTTATGTCTGGCAAACTATGGCATTAAGTCATGAAGTCACTTCGTGAAGAAAATTGCCAAATGTAAAACAACAAATTCATGTCATACAACCTAAAAATTGTTCTGTGTTGGTGGCACTGATGAACTGCCAAATATGCATGAAGTTCTTGGCCCATGTAGAGCAAAAGCTAATTCATGAAGAAATCGACGAAGAAAGTTGTGAATAAATTGCCCCGTGTAAAACTAGCCTTAGACAAGATGCTAAGGAACAAGATTTTTTAACTATAAATTTAATATACTGGGATATAAAAAAGTTATGAAGATTTAGATGTAAGTATAGTGCTGCTGTTGGCGCCTTCTTCAATGCGATCAGATCTCACTTCTCATCCTAAAAAAACACAAATACTACTTTTCATGCAAATCATACTACTACTAAGGGAAATATTTTCAAAAACTTAAAACAAATAGTAACTTTGTCATCCGCTCTTTCGGAAACTGTCAACTGTACAGTAGTGTACAGACATTTAAGAGAAAAGAACTCTCAGAAAATAACCTCCTAGGGAAAATATTTGAAGGGGACAATGCTGTAAAACAGGTTAGGACTATTTACACTTAACACTGAGATTGAATTTTTGGTTTTATAAATTTCTGTCATGTTGGCAGCAATAAATCAGCATACCATAGAATACTAGAGAACAATATTGCAAAAAAGTTCCAGCTTTTCCCGATTCATTCCTATATATTTACATAAACAGCGATGAAATTAGTTTTTAAACTGATGACATGTCGAGCAGTTTTGAGTAAATAAAGAAAACACAAATTATATAAAGTCGAGAAATGTATAGAGCTGTATCTAAAATATAAACTCGGAAATAGGTCCTAGAAATATAAAGCAACATCTACTAAAACGAAAGATAGATTATATATAGCTGTATGGAACGAACTCATAAATTTACAATTTCTCTGTCATATCGATTATTCAGCCAAACGTCATATCGGCCAACCCCTCGCACAACATAATTCAGAGTTGAGAACACAAGGTAGAAGACATCAATAAAATGTTTGTTCTAAAAGAAACATGAAACTGCTTCGCTTGATAATGGTTTTATTTTTGTTATTTATACGATACTGTACTAAATAAGGGAAGTTTTTATTGTTTATACAAATATGGTTGATGATATAATAATTGCAAGTGTAATAAGACAAATTTGATGTTTGTTAAACAGTTTCGATTTTTAGGAAATAGTTTTAAAAGTATGATATTTTCTAAACATTATTTAGTCATTTAAACAAATTTAGCTGAACATGCCCATTTATTTGGTGAAAATATCATGGAAAAATATGGATCCCCAAAAAAAATGCCAATATGAGAGCAGCGTTTAGATTTTCCAGTGAAATGTTTCCTACATCCTGGCCAAGCATTTTCATTTTACATTCATCGGTCTCCTTCCAACATTCGTCAAACCATTCCCTCCTGAGGATGAATCTCCCTCTCTCATCACCTTTTTCAACCTCGGGTTCTTCTTCCGGGAACTCCAATATGCACTCAGGATCAGTGGCGTACAGGAAAGGGGATATTTTTCAAAACCAATGTTTAGTTACAGATCGTCAAAGTTATTTAAAATTAGCAAAATTAACAGGCGGGGAAGTCTTATACACGTAATTTTTGAGTGCAATGAAGCTGGCAAAATCTTCATTTCGCAAGAAAACCTGCAGAAAGTGATTTCTTCGATTTTGGATGAGCCTACCAGGTTCCACATCCAGCAAACTGTCCATGAAATAGGAAATATTGAGGGTGCCATTCCATCAAGACAATTATTTTCAAACTAGAATTCTGGTGTAAAACCCTGTATATGCAATTAAACGACAATCAATAGTTGCGTAACACCACAGTGTTTTATTTTTATAGTTTCCTCGACTACTTCAAAGTAAATTATTCTTATAAAGTAAACAATAACTAATAAAAATGCAATACTGCACCACAGCTATTAGATTTTCTCGTGACAAACAATGCAGCCTGGATGAAGTAAATAAAATAATAAATTTGAGATAAATTGATAATCATTTTAAGCCGCGTTCTATTGGAAATAGAGAAGTTATATCATCAAGCTATTAGATATTTTAAATTACTATAAAGGATAGGAACGGGTACATCAGTATCTTGTTTAAAGCAGTAGAATCAGGGTTTTATTTTTTCGATATAAAATTCTGACAAATTAGTAATTAACAAAGTTCAACTAAGTTGGGGTTTGTGTTAGTTTAAGATTCTTATTAATCAAACGTCTAATTTAACAGACAAGGCCCTTATTAGAATCAACTGATGCCTGGTTGAACTCGCCTTATACAGGGTGTCTCTAAAAGGTACGGAAAAAATGTTACCACAAATTCCTGAGGCTAAAATATGATGATCTAACCCGATTTACCTCTGTCCAAAAGTGGATGATTTCGGAGATCAAGAGTGTCAAAAGTTGAATTTGATTTTAGTTTTTCATAAATAATTTTTGTAACAATTGGCCTATTATCACAATATTCGGTTAGGGGGGTTTAGCGGGGTTAAAAATTGAAATCTGCCCCCATTTTCATTGTAAAATTTAGAGGGCGCCACCTGCGGTACTTTGCACACTTTTAAAACGAAATAACTTTTTTGAGCCACACTGTATTTAACTTTTAAATAAAAATTCTTATTCTCCAACGTCTTTTACATAAAAAAGGTATACTTGGTAAGAATTTATTTGAGCAGTCGTTTTTGAGATATCTGGATTTAAAAAAATCATTTCGTGTATGGCTACAATTTAACACAATTTGAAGCGAAGGCGTTTTAATAAAATAACTGTTACTAAAGACTGCTGTCAAATCGAATCTAAAAAAATTGTAATACTTAACAATTCAAGCATACATTTTGATCATAATAGCATGAATTACGGCCTATATTTTGGTAGGTGAAGTTTGTGAAATTCTTGAAAGTCCTCTGATTCTGAACGGCGTTGTTGTTGTTGATTTTTTTGGAACATTGTTGCTTTTTTTGTCGGTGTTTAGGTTTTAAATTGCGAGTAGTACTGGAATATCGTGAAAGAGAATTAACAAGAGCCGGTAAATTATCAAATAATTTGCAAATTTATTTTCGTCATGGCCGTACAGTATACCAACGAAGAAATGACGGATATGGTATTTGTTTTTGGATATTGCCAAGGAAATTGTTTAGAATCTTGCAGAGTATATAGTGAAAGATTTCCGAATCGTCGCTTACCAAATCATAAAACCTTCGCGGCAGTTGAAAGACGTCTTCGTGAAACGAGTAGGTTTGCGCCCCTTTCTATTAATTATGGTCGTGCACGTAGGTACGGTAAGAACTCCGGAGGTTGAGGAAGATATTCTAAATCGGATTGAAGAAAATCCAAAACTCAGCAGCAGACGATTGGGCTTAGAGCTAAGGGTAATTTTGAAGGACGCTTAGGTTTCTACCGGTTTAGTTGTTCACAGATGAAGCCTCTTTCACGAGGAGTGGCATAACTAATTTGCACAATGAACATGTCTATGCTGAAGAAAATCCTCATGCGAGTGAAATAACCCAATATCAGCATGAGTTTAATATCAATGTGTGGGCAGGAATCATAGACACTTTCATAATTGGTCCTGTCATTTTACCACTTCGACTAAATGACCAAATTATTTGGACCAACTGCAAAACGCAATTGCCAGACTTATTAGATCCCTGCCCTTGGAACTTCGAAGAGGAATGTGGATTATGCATGACGGTGCTCCTCCACATTTTATGTTAAACGTGCGTAATTATTTGAACGAACAGCATCAAAATAGATGGATAGGTTGAGGTAATGATGCACCCGCAAATTCGATTCCCTGACATGACTTCGATGGATTACTTCTTGTGGGGAACTATGAAAACCTTGTGTATTCTAGTAGGCCAGTAGATACAGAAGATGAATTAAGGAGACGTATTCAAACTAGTATTGACGGTTTGAAAAATGATGATGAAATGCTCCAGAGAGTCCAATTTAATTTTTTAGGACGTATTAATCTTTGTACACACGAAAATGGAGGTCATTTTGAACATATATTGAAAGCATTTTTCTTTCATAACCTTTTGTTGTTGATAAATCTCTTATTGACTGTTTTTACTCGAGAATAAAATTATAGCACATTTAACTTGTTATTGTAATTTTTGAAGTGGCAATGTATGTATGGCAATACAATGCAATGCAATGATCTGTTTGAGTAAGAAATCAAACATTTAAATCCAGATATCTCAAAAACGACTGCACAAATCAACTCTTACCACGAATACCTTTTTTAAGTGAGAGACGTTGGAGATTGAAAAAATTTATTTAAAAGTTAAATACAGAGTGGCTCAAAAAAGTTATTTCGTTTTAAATGTATGCAAAGTACCGCCGGTGGCGCCCTCTAGATTTTACAATGAAAATGAGGGCAGATTTAAAATTTTCAACCCGCAAAACCCCCTCATGCCGAATATTGTGACAATACACCTCTTATTACAAAAATTATTTATGAAAAACTAAAATCAAATTGAACTTTTGACACTCAGTATCTCCGAAACCAATCCACTTTTGGACTGAGGTAAGTCGGGTTAGATCGTCATATTTTGACCTCTGGAATTTATGGTAGAATTTTTTCCGCACCTTCTAGAGACACCCTGTATAATATGGAAGGAGCTAATAATATCCTGAAATCTCTTATCGATCCATCTATGTGCACTTACAAGTTGGTTAGATTTTACTGACGTAACACTTTTTTTGAGAGACGTGGAAATATAGAAATCAACGGTTAGTGCCATTATCAAATCGCATGGAAAAAAATGGTAACCCTGATATTAGACTGTAGTTACCGATCGTCAAAGAAGCAAGTTAGTTAAAATCTGCAAAAATAACAGGCGGGGAAGTCCTAGAGACGTAACTTCTGAGTGGAGGGAAGCTCCAAAATCTTCATATTGCAAAAAAACTTGCAGAAAGTGGATCTATCGCACCCACCTGTCGTAATTGTCCGTTTCATGAAATGTATATCCAGTTCGTGAACTGTAACCAGGTAGAGGAACAATATTTTATTCCACTATCTGGGCCATTTTTTTGTTCAGTTAATGAAATGGATACTTTTATCCACTTACTGTAATCCAAGTCATTGTTCTTCAGACCGATGTATTACAGTTTCTGGTGAGGAAAATAGTTACTCGCGTCTAGGTACACCATAGTGCGGGGCATCGCTCGTCAAATGTTTTAGTTCAAGCGTGGCCATCCGCTCGCTTCGCTTGCTCCGGGGACGCAACCAAACAAAACTAACTCAAGGCATACACAAAAACAAGAAAAAAAAGTTTGAAAAACGTCGACCACTTTTTTTCTTGATTTTGGAAATGCCTTGGGTTAGTGTTGTTTGGTTGCGTTCCCGGAGCGAGCGGAGGGCCATGCGTGAAGTTAAATATTAGACGAGAGAAGCCCCACACTATGATGTACCTACACGCGAGTAAAATAGTTTGGGTAACCTAAACTAACCCAAGCTAGCCCAAACTAATATTATGCTCATTAAAACACCGTCTAACCAGAGTACTCTATTTATTACCCAAGTGGACAAATTTAAAATATACGTGTCCAGATACTGTAATATAAGACGGTCTCATTAAATGGATAAAAAGTATTTCCATTTCATGAACTGGACAAAAAATTTGTCCTAATAGCGGAGTAAAATATTAATACTCTATCTGGTTACAATTCACGAACTGGATATCCATTTCATGAAACGGACAATTACACCAAGTGGGTGCACAGATCCATAAGCGTGGTCTTGTATATTATAAGGTAAATACATCAATATTAAAATCCACAATACATTAAAAATACATTTTAGGCCAAAGAAAGGTCATTGTTAACCAAACGACAGAGAAAAAACGCCTATTTTGGTGTAAGGAAAGAGATTTGTGGGAGATAATCGAAAAAGAGTGATAAGAACCAAAATGCGGCTTTCCATAAGAACTGCTAAAAGGTACTGTGAACTTTGCTTCTGTGGTGTCTGGAGTACTGGAAAATAATTTACTGTTGTATGGAGGCAATAATTCTTCAGCGGCGTTTTCACAAAGCGTGATGGATGCGACCCGGATGTTTTTGAAGCATTTCAAATAAGTTCTGGGAATTTGCTTAACTTCTTGGCAACCAGTTTCTTTTTTCTTGGGTCGTCGGTGACATTTGTCTCATTGAAGTTCCGTGCATTTGTGGGAGAAATGTCCCTTATTTCATTCGCCAATCTTTATAAAAAGTTTTTAACATTGGCTCATCCGCTGCCGCTCGTATGCGTTTGACGTTTTCCGCAAAACGTACCGAACCTTCGGGATGCCTAGCTATAAAAGCTCTTATCCAGTCTTGTCAAGGTAAGTTATTATGAAATATTATCACCATTATCACCTCCCGACCGCAGCGATTTAAATATTTTTTAATGATCTTTCGCAATTCTCTTGAGTTTATAGGAAATCCATAATGTCTCAAAGAAATACGGCACTCAGCACAACTCTCTTCTTCATTGGAAGTGATTAAAGCCTGTTTTCCCGGTTTTGTTGGATGCCTATTTTTCAGATTGTTTAAAATTGTTCTCCTGGGAATCTTATATTATTTGTCTTCAGCTTTTTTTGTGTAAGATATCACCTCTTCTGATTTCATCTAAACCTGTTTGCAAGGTTTCGGCGGTATAATCAGCATATGGTCTGGAGCCCAGTTGCCTTTCATATTTTCTCGGCATTCCTGTAATAAAAAAAAGTTTCTTATTATATTAGTGACAATCAATAATAACATGCAAAATATATAAAACCCGTAAAATATTATTTTGTGTTTTTTACTCCGCTTCTGCGGAGCAAAGTAGCCCCAAAATTATTAAAACTTGCAGTTTAGACGGAATAAAATTAAATTATGTTATATATTATATTATAAAGGGTAATTTTATCTAAACTTTGTCTTATAAAAGGACATATAAACTAGTACATAAATTCTAACTTAATAGCTGTAACAGGAACAGCTACAGATGCCAAATTTTGCACGTGAAAAAATATTGTTTTTTAAATCACCACTTTACTGTCCGGTTGATTATTTAAGAGGTCATGTGGTAGAATAATTCTCGCCGTCCTTATAGTTGTATAGGCAACCTTTATGAAAGAGAGGGGTGGTCACGACTGGCTAGTTAGTGCAGAAATTTAAACTGGGATAATGGGGATGCAGTCTTAAATTTATTAGGCCTTAAGGGAGAAAGAAAAACCCTTTTTTGATATGTCAAGCTGTCAAAGTATATTTCACCTCTTCCTCAGGACTTCATAGTGGGATTACATTAAGGACGGCAGTTCTAAATAAGATACGAAAGGATCCATCCCCCAACTGTTTAAATAATTGAAAATTTGTTTTCTTTTACATTTTCTTTGTTTCTGAAAAGACGTGTTTCAACTAACATACAAATTGCTATTTATACATATAATAATGATCATGAGTTTTCTTAGAAACCTCGCCCAATTATATGAATTTGAAAATTCTTTCCTTTTTCTGGCTTCTTTGAATATAAGTTTAACAAATTCACGTAAAGAATGTTAATTTTTATTTCAAGCTGGAATTATTAAGTTTAGGACAGGTAGGTACACTGTAAACTTAAAAAAAATGGAATAGAAAAATACAAAAATATTCTAACAAACAACGAAAAATCAAAAAAACTCTTATCAGATAGCAAACATCTAGGCGCTCTCTCCACATAATAAGATGATGAAATTTTGATTTTATTTTAAATTTGTCGTATGATTTACATTTACACATAGACCTAATTCTGCTCTAATTTAGTTCATATATTCTATTTCCTTGTTCGTGTTCATATATTGTTTATTGCCTTAATTCAGTTCCCGTTGTTATTATATGTTTGGTTTTATTTTTGTGTTTTTGAGTGTGATTTTTTTTTGTGCCAATATTACTCCTTTGATAGATATTTTAATGACCGATAATAGCATTTCTTACTAAATTGATACCTTAAAATAAGATATTTTTTCCTTTATGGCAAGACAGCAATGACTCCAGCAAAGGTTTTAACATAACTATCAAATTATAAGGAACGCTGCGTATTCCTAGTACCATTCCTAATATCATCTTGCGGCTTCTAGCACTTTAGGTGTGTTTTTTTTATATGTTCGGCACACACCCAACAGGAAAATCCTAAACGAGGGGTGCGTGTGCGGAGAAGATGGTGGACGTTGGGCTTGAAGGGCTGTAGGTTGTAGTTTTCGGGAAAGACGTTACTCGGAAGTCCATTCCAGAGCGAGGCAGTCCTCCAGACAAAGGAGTCCCGCAACAGGGACGTCCTAGGTGTTCGCAACTGAATCGTATGTTGATGAGTAGCTTGTGTCTGACGGATGTTTCTGTTTGGCACAACTCTGGGTGGAATCATAAGTGCCAGCTCGTTCGAACACCCTCCGTAGTAGTATCGATAGTAAAGAGATAGGTCCGCCATTTTTCTTCGATGTGCAAGGCTATCAAGGCCTTTAGTCAACTCTGGGTCATCCGCAAGACGGACTGCTCTCCTCTGTATGGAGTCCAATAAATATCTTGAGCAAGTGTTTGGGTGCCGAGCTCCACACATGGGAACAGTATTCCAAAGATGATCTTATCTGGGCGTTATAGAGCAGTAAGAGCTGATGAGATGTATACAACTTTTTTGCTCTAAAGAGTGCTTCTAGCTTTTGTGCTGCTGCCTTGGCGATTTTGGTGACGTCATTACGCCAAGACATGTTGTTTTCTACGTTGATGCCCAGCAAGCTTATGGATGATGCCAGAGTCAGTGTTTGTCCTGTCATTGATAAGTCATGTCCTGCGGTGTTTGCTTTTTCTTTGAGAAGACAGCTGCTTGAGTCTTTCCTGCGTTAAACTGGACATTATTTTCCTCACCCCATTCCACGATGCCGTTCATAACCTCATTGATGGCAGCAATCTGATTTTTCGCTCGCGTTGAGAACGAGCAGCAGCCATTGGAGTCCGCGACATGAATGAGGATATAAAAGTGATGTCGTCTGCAAAGCTGAAAATAGAACTGTTTGTCCTGTCTAAGAGATCGTTGATATAGAGCAGGAACAGTGTGGGAGACAATATACACCCTTGAGGAACCCCGGCATTGATGTTAAATTCCTCAATCAATCAATTCATCAATACCAACTCGGATGCTTCGATCCCTTCAGATATTGGAAAGCCATAGAAGCAGTGCTGGTGGTAGTCCGTATGCTGCCAATTTGCTTAACAATCCGTCATGCCACACCCTATCAAATATTTTGGATATGTCGGGAGCCATTGCCGATTCGAGATATTTTAAGAGCTGTTCGTTGCATGAGAGCTGAGCGTCTGCATGACTTTGAACATGATGGGAACTATAGGGCAATTGGACGGTAGTTATTTGGCATCGTTCTTTTACCTTTTTTCGGGATTGGTTGCACTTGAGCGCATTTGCAGCTAGAAGGAAAACATGCAGTTCTGTATGATAGGGACAAAAGCCTGCATAGTGGAGGTGTTAGTTAAGCAGCACATTCCTTAAGCACTATTGCTGGAACGCCATCCGGTCCTGTGGCCTGTGGCTTTTGAGTATTCGTTTCACTTCGCGTTGGCGAAATCTTTGGTCAGTGATGGGATTGACTTCTTTGAGAAACCCTGATTGACAGCTTTGGCAACTGACCAAAAGGATCTTGATCCCTTAGCACTGTTGAGAAAATTGTTTTTGATATGCTCGTTATATCCCTCCTGGCTCTCGTCAATGGTCCGCTTACACTAGTTTCTAGTCGTGATGAATACATTTCGATTTTCGGCTGTCGGATCTCGGCGTCATTTGCGGTAGGCGGCATTTTTAGCATTGACTGCCTGTCCTTGAGCAGTAAAGTAAGGTAAAGTAAACCATAGTTTGGGAAACCAAACCATGGTTTACTGTTTGAGATACGTTTCATAGAAGAGGGGATGAAAGCTTTCATACCAGCTAGGATAACTTGAGTTATCTCATCATTCATTCTAATTTAGTAGTATTTTCTTTCCTAAAGTAGACATCTTTGCAAGGAAAAGAAAGATAGAACTCGCGAAGATCAAGCCACTTTGCAGATTTGTAGTGTCAAACCTTTCGGGGTACCTGTGGCTCCTGTATTTGATAGCAAGTTCACAGGTTGTGGAGATAAGATTGTGGTCTGATGAGCCCAACGGAGGTTGGACAGTTACGGTGTAAAGGTCAGGCTTAGTTGTTAAGAATAGATCCAGGAGGCTAGCAAAGTCTTTTTGACGCTCAGGGATCCTGGTAGGTTCGTCAGCCAGCTGAGTAAGTCCGTGACCTATAGCAAAAAACTCGGCTTCTTGTCCTTCATCGTCGTTTTTGTTGGAGTGTTTCAACCAGTCGATGTTTTATGTACGTTGAAGTCTCCTACTATGACAATTTCTGCCGCTGGATAGTTGATTTATAGAAAATCGATTTATTTGCCAAGATCTGAGAAAATCCGTTTATATTGGTGTTCGCTAGGTGGTCTATACATGCAACAAATGAATTAGGTTGCTCGATCTGTGCTTAATTTGAAACACATGACATCAAAGTCCTTAGGTTCATATGTTTCTTCTCGTTGACAACATAAATCGTCTTGTATAAAACAGTTAATCCAGAGTAATGGCGAAATCGGGACGAAAGGTCATATCTGGGTTAGTTTGGGTTAGTGATAGAGCTAAAATATGGGACTTATTTGATGTTAGTTGCTAATGGACCGACTTAATATTTGTGTTGATGCCTCATATTGAAGAAGTCCAATCGCAATATATTTTATATCCTGGAGACGTTCAGGCCTGTTGGTCCCCCCAGGCCAGCCATAGACCCGAATGGAAGGCTATATTATATTATTTCCGGAGGCGCCATCATGCAATATTTTTTCTTTTCTTTTCCACCCTGGGAACTGTATCACAAAGGCATGTGGACGAAACATGGACCAGAGGTAATTTCACTCCACCTAAGTCAATGTGGTGGTATTTCACCGGGCAATGCGGGTGGACCACATCTACCACTGACAGTATTATTATTATAGAACATGGAAGAAAGGTCGTCAAGCTTTCCTTAACCAGACCATAAAAAAACTTCAAATGCAAAGACTGTTGGTTCTATTAGTCGGATTGATTAACTAAAATCAGAAATTAACTAACCGTCACTCTTCTAGAGGATTAAGGCCATATTTGTTTCTTCGCAATGCCTCAAGCTTCAACCATCTAAAATATACAATGGGTATATGCAAGATAGTAGGTACATGATATTACGATATAGATAATACTTGTCTCTCTAAGGCATACAACATCAATTTACCTAAAATGATTTACGAGATAAGCTAAGATAAAAATAATATAAGGTTAGATTGAATTCAATTTCATGTGCAAAGGGATCTCGTTTTAGCATTCCAGAACTTCTAATTCATGCTCAAAAAACCTCTGTCAATAAGACTGAAATTCTGGCTTATTCATGAACTGCTCCTCGAACTAATACATATGCAATTTCTAGGAAAGCTGTCTTATTTTAATGGAGATAAAGCTATTCTTTAAAGCAAAAAATCAACACCAATTGCAAAACAGAATCTGCATAATATGAGTTCTTTCTACGTCCTGTATTATAACATACATATTTTAGGCAAATTTAGAAATATATTTCCATATTTTGTGCTGCGTAAGTAATTTCGGTATTTCTATTTTTAAAAAAGCTAAATATTACACTCGGCTTCCCCAATGTGAATAAAAGCCGCAAAATTGTGTTAATGCTTTCCCTATCCACGTGGTAAACAGAGTGGAACACTTTATAAATGAGTATTAAAAAAGCCATTTTAGGAGTTTCATTATAGCCTAGCCTTAGAAAATAAATCTTGTAGGATGTCGGAATACGTAGGCTCGGGAAAATCTACTTAGCTGTTACCTACTCAAAACTAAAATTAATTAGGTTTTGTGGTAAAAGATATCTTATTAATTATGTTTTATATTGCCTTACAAGAATAATTTTACACATTAGTACCTAGGGCCCTTTTAAGACTGAACTCTCATAATAAAAATATATGGATATTTAGACATATGGCAAGCTATACATTAGTTGGCATAAACTAGTGAAGCTGCGAAGCATCGAACTATGAGAGTATGGGAGTGCAGTAGCTTTTAATCAAGATCTTCTTTAGCCGTTTTCAATCCTTTGGATCTAATCCTCTTTCATATTTCTTCAGACAGTTTAACCAGTTAAAAAACTCCACTACACCCAAAACAATGACAAGAATATCATAATTCTTGTTTGGAATCACGTCGTGTATTACACCAGGATCGATTCTCCTAGTCCACGACGGCGACGGCGTTGTTTCGACCTAACGTGTCTCGTCACGAAAAAATTAGTGAAACAACAGAAACTACTACTCCGAGGGCAGATACGCTTATGCGCGTTGAACTACATTGTTGGTGCGAAGGATTCTTTGGATGACTTTGGAAAACCTCCATTACACCCAAAACAATGACAAAAATATCATAATTCGTGTTTGGAAACACGACCTGAATCACACTCAGGATCGATGATGCTCTAGTTCAAGTCGCGCCGCCGCGCGCCGCGCTGCGTGGGTAGGTGTTTTGTACAATTTAGCTTAGAATTGTTCAGTAATTTTTAGTTTTTAATTTCTGTTCGCAGTTACGTTTCCTTTGATTTTACCCTTTGT